>JAOSBK010000205.1:8069976-8098027 GCA_027568895.1 Erythroxylum shatona | reverse complement strand
TAATAATAATAATAATAATAATAATAATAATAATAATAATAATAATAATAATAATAATAATAATAATAATAAATTAATGATGATGATGATGATGATAATAATAATAATAATAATAATAATAATAATAATAATAATAATAAGTTCAAAATTTTGTATAATAAGATTAATAATAAAAATAAAATAATAATAATAAGATAATTAATTATGTATAATAAAATTAATATTAATAATAATAAGAATAATAATAAGTAGAAAATTTATAACAATAATTAATAATAATAATAATAATAATAAGCAGTTCGAAATTTCATATAATAAAATTAACAATAATAAAAATAAATAAATAAATAAAAACAATAATTAACAATAATGATGATGATGATGAGTTTAATAATATAATTAAGAATAAAAATTTGCTTGTGTGGGGAAGGGGTATTCCTGTAAATTGCTTGTGTTTTGCTTTGGAGACGGAGACGAGAAATTTTATACCACAGTCATGGGAGGTACAAAAAATTTCTGTCCCTGTACTTCGAAGACGGGACAAAAATAGATGGAGATAGCAAGCAAATGCTACAGAGTATGGGACTTTTGTATCCCTATCATCTGTCCCCATCTATAAAGACAACAACCAAACACAGTGTAAAGGTAGTCCATGGGAATACATTTGATTAACTCCATACCTTTTCTTTTAGTTTCTTCTTTTCTACATTTCATCCATTTAGGCGGTTAATTAATATTATGTATGTGTTAGGATCAAACAACAAGAAATCGACCATTATACAATCCAGAGAATGACGCTAACTTCCGTTGAGAGCTACCGAGTAATTAATTGGATTAAATTATTTTCAATAATAAGTTTACTGTAAATAAATATTTTATTTCTAAATGGTTAAATGTTAGAACTTCTTTTGGTGCATCCAAAAGCATTTGAAGCCTTTAATTAGACAAAAAAGATGGTGTTAGTTGAAAATGCAGTGACAAAACTTCTCATACAGGAAGTGTTGGTGAAGCGTTGAGTTTTGATATGGGTTCATCATATCTTATAACTTTAATTTAGTAGAATGACCTCGCACAAAAAAAAATCTATTTAATTCAAATTGGCATTTCAGGAAATAAAGTAAGCTGAGTAGGCTCATTTATATGAACTTACAGTTTTGAAGGCATTATTTGGAGTATATTGGTTGAAATACAATATATCCATTAAGATAGAGATTGTTACGTATGGTTCATATAATCTTACTACTTTGGAAGCATATGGGTATTTTTTTGGAAGTCTTAGGATGAACACGATTTGAGACATGCACGTGGCTCAAGGTTTGCTTCTTTATGAAAATTAAAACTGACAACTTGTGCTAAAGGCACGAGCATGTTAGTATGATAGAAGTACTTCCATAAAAGAAACAATTTGTAACATAGTCATGCCTCAAGTCATCTTTTAGTGTGCAGATCAAGTGGGAAGATTTATAATATGAAGACAAGACCATGGCCCAAGCCTATATGTGACAAATAACCTTATATGAAAATGCGTTTCCGGTTAATTTCAAACTCTTGAAGGATTCTAGAACTTACTAGAATCATCTTTAATTTAGGTTGGTTTGGTAAGAGAATATTCAAGTAAAACTATACTAGATAGATTTCATAATTAATATTTTGTGTAAATCTAATCTATGTATAGAAAAAAATATGTAAAGTTCAAGTGAGTTATCAATTAGTCAATAGAAATGGGTTGTTTTTTATTCTCGATGACATTGGCACACCCGATTAGTCAAACTTCACTAAAGTTTTCTTAATTATTCTCGTCGATTCTTATTTGTTTCTTTCTTTCATACAATCTATTTTTACAAGAGACACCTTAAATTCTCAACATATGGTTAAGACTTAGTTCGAGGTAATAATTATTTTAGTTGAAAGATTTGAAGTGGAGAAATTTGATGGAATTAGGAACTTACAAATTATGGCAAAACATAGAGTGAAATAATTTTTTAGTATAACAAGGTTTGGTTAAGGGGTTGCGAGAGAACAAGGTGAAAGACATAGATGAGTTCGATTGGGATGAGCTGCAGGCGCTAGCAGTTGAAATCGTTTGATTATATCAAGTAAAGATGGTTATGTACCACTTCATAGATATTGAATTCCATGTGGAGATATGAAAGAAGCTATAAAGTCATTATATGTCGAAGAATCTCACAAAACAACTTGTACATAAAATAGAGGCTATATAGGCAGAAGATCTATAAAGGAATATATTTTAAACAACATATAAATATGTTCAATTATATAGTCAATGATCTATTAAGACTTGAGCTGACTATTGTAGATGAGGATCAAGCAATGATTCTTCTTTGTTCATTACCTCTTTCTTATAAACATTTCGTGATCACGTTCATATTGAATAAGGACAATTGGTACAGAGGACATCACTACTATGTTATTAGTTCACAACCAATAAAGGCTCAATATTCGTGAAAGCTTTCAAGTTAAAGAGTTGTATGTGAGTGAAAACTAGGATAGTGGAAGAAAGTGATGGAAAGATGGTTCGTCTAAATGGAGTTTTAAGTTGAAACCCAATGGTAGAAAGATAGTTTGATACTATAACCAATGGTAGAAAGATAGTTTGATACTATAAACGTGAGTAAACTAGACATATCATAGAGAAAAAGCAGAGGTCGGTGAAAAGAAAAGAGAAAAGGCAGAGGTGCAGTAAGAGAAAAGAGAAAAAGTAAAGGTGCAGTAAAAAAAGAATTTTATTATTATGGAATTGGTTCTTGTCTCACAAATACTGAATACAAACCTAAAGGATTAATACGTATATATCACTTATACAAGAAAAGGAAGGAAACAGATGGAGTTTCCTTTATCTAATAAACTACCGCTTTTAATGAACTACCACTTTAGAAGGAATTTGTTAATCTTTGGAAGTCCTTGTCACCAATCATATCTCCTTTAATAATTTTGTCAGTACAATCAACCTTATCACTCCATGGTTTGTGGGACTTATGATCACCCTTATCTCTCCATGATTTGTTCATAGTATCATTCTTATCACTCCATGATTTGCTCATAGTGTCATCCTTATCACTCCACGGAGGCTGTAGATTATTAATATACCCCCGCAAACTGAGTCGAGGTTAAAGGCACAGTTTGATGCAAAAATATGCGAGGGCAGCCTTGGACACAGGTTTAGTAAATATATCAGAAACTTTTTTATCAGAGGACACATGTTTAGTGACAAGTAATCCAAGTGTAACTCGTTCACATACAAAATGGTAATCTAACTCGATGTGTTTGCTTCGAGCATGAAAGACAAGATTGATTGTCATATATAGAGTACTGATATTATCACAGTAGAGGATTGACGGAGATAAAAGAGCGATGCGAAGATCTTTAAGAATATAAGTGAGCCATATAAGTTCGGCAGTAGTATTAGCCATAGCACAATACTCAACTTTAGTACTAGAGCAAGAGATTGTGTATTGTTTCTTAGCACACCATGAAATGATATTTGTGCCAAGAAACATGCAATAATTGATGGTAGATCTCTTTGTTATAGGGCATCTAGTCTAATCAACATCAGAGAAAGCAGACAATTGAAGAGTTGTATTAGAAGAGAGGTGTAAAACAGTGTTAAGTGTTCCTTTCAAGTATCGAAGGATTCGTTGAACCAATTTCAAATGAGCAACTGTAGTAGCGTGCATGAATTGTGAAACATAGTTGACACTATAGGATAGATCTGGACGCGTCAGTGTAAGATATTGGAGAGCACCAACAATTCCTCGAAAGTGACTGGGATCAGTAATAGGAGTAGTATCTGTAGCACTAAAGGCGTAGGCATGGGCTTGTAATGAAGCTTATTGGATAGTTTAAGAATGGTAAATGCATAGTGTGATTGGGATAGATGTAGCCCATCTGTTGTGCTAGAAATCTCAACACCAAGAAAGTGATGCACCAGACCTAAATCTTTCATAGAGAAGTCATAACTCAAAATTTGAATAAAAGAGGAAACAGGCTCTGTGGATGACCCTGTAAGAATCATATCATCAACGTAGAGAAGTAAAACAAGTGAACCTTGATCATAATAAAAAATAAAAAGAGAAGGATCAGCTAAACTATAAAAGAAATCGTATGATATAAGAAATTCACTGACTCTAACAAACCAAGCACTTGGTACTTGTTTAAGTCCATACAAACAATGCTGGAGCTTATATACATACATACGCTTCTATTGATCATTCATACCTGGCGGTATATATATATATCTTTAACAATTTTCCATTTAAAAAAGAATTTTTAACGTTGAGTTAATGAATGGGCCAATGTCTTACAAGAGCAATGGTTAAGATGAGTCGAGCTGTACCTGGTTTGATTACAAGAGAGAACGTCTCTGTATAGTTAATGCCATCAATCTGATGATATCCTTTGCCGACTAAATGTGCTTTGAGACAATCTACTTTACCATCAGGTTGTAGCTTGGTCTTAAAAATCCATTTGGATCCGATTACATGCATATCTGGAGAGCGTGGAATTAATTTCCATGTTTCATTTTGATGTAGTGCAACAAGTTCATCAAGCATAGTAGCGTTCCACCCAGGATACGATAAGGCTGATTTAATACTTTTCGGTTCGCTAGGTATTATAGCAGACGAGGTTAATGTCAAGGCATATTTAGGATTTGGCTTAACAATTCCAAGTTTGGACTTGGTTATCATGGGATGAGTAACTGGTGCTTCATGAGGTGGCGTTGTATTTATAGAAGGAAGGGACTCAGGTGCAGGCACGTTCTCAAAACATAAGTTAGTCAGTAGGGTAGGTAGATTCGGATCTTTAGAACTCGAATGATCGAGGACAGTCCTAACACTATCGAGCTCAGGTGCGTCATGTAGTGAATTTAGAATGGATTCTGAGCCATGAATATTAGCAGATGCTAATGGAATGGAAGTTGTCGATGCAGAAATTTGTGAATGACTACATGAAGCAAGAAGATTGTTAGAAGAAGGTAACCAAGTATCAAATATGTTAAGAGCATGTGAGTTATAAGTGAAAAGAGATGAAGACTAAAAAGGAAAAATAGTCTCGTCAAACACAGCATGACGAGAAATGAAAATTTTGCTACTAGGTGGATGAAAGCACGTATATGCTTTATACTTTTCACTGTATCCTACAAAAACACACAAGACAATTTTTGGTCAAATTTATTGTTTCTTGTATCCCACGTATATGGAAAACATTTAGAACCAAAAACTCAAAGTGATGCGTAGTTTGGGTGAGTTCCATGTAACATGAAATATGGAGTGTCAAAGTGAAGAGATAAAGATGGTAACCGATTAAGAAGAAAAACTATTGTCATAAAGGCTTCTACCTATAAAAAAAGAGGTGTATGACTATGAAACAACATTGTTATACCCAGTTCACGTATAATTCTATGTCTTCTCTCAACTATACCTATTTGCTCCGGAGTGTAGGGATATGAAATCTTATGAATAATTCCTGTCGCAAGGAAATGTGATGATAATCTAGAGTTAACAAATTCTCCTCCACCATCTAAGTGGAAGATTTTTATTTTCTTATCGAATTATCGTTCAACATACTGTTCAAATGCTAAATAGACAACAAAAAATCATATTTATGTTTTAATGGAATAATCCAAGTATACTTGGAAAAATCGTCAACTAAACATGGATAAAATTTAAACTTGCCAATAGATAAAATAGGGGCAGGTCCCCACAAATCATAATGAATGTTATCAAAGGTACCAGAACTAGAATGTTCAGAAGGAGCAAAAGAAAGTTTACTTAGTTTTCCTAATTGACAACTATCACATAAATGTTCAGTTCGCAAAGGACCTTGGACTTCAATTAATCCTTTATTTTTTAATAACTGAACTACTAAATCTTAAGGGTGTCCTAAGCGTTGATGCTAAATATCTGCAGTGCCAGATTTGAAACGATGAGAGAAGGGTGCTTCTGGCACATCAGATAAGATATACAAGTCATCCTTCCTTTTCCCTATTACTAATGGATGTCCTATTTTCTATTCCTTTATATAAAAATCAACGTCAGTAAATTCACAGTTGACAAGAAACTGAAAGGTTAATTGACTTATTGAAAGCAAAAAAATTTCATATTTGGAACTAAAAGAACATCATGAAGAGGCAAAATATTTTCTTTTTGCTTAATATATGAATCACCAATACCTGTTATAGGTATCGAAGAATCATCTCCAATTACAATTGTATCAGATCCAGAGTATTTATGAATATTAGTCGGCATACCTTGCTTTCCTGTCATGTGGTTTGAAGCTCCTGTATAAGAAGTTCATTCTGTTTTGACAATGGAGTTGTCTAAAGTGAGAGCTGTAAGGGCTTGTGGAATTTCATCATTTTGAGTCGTTCGTTTTGATATCCACCAATAAATTTTAGCAATATGACCTAGTTTCCCAAAATATTGACATGTTTTTATTGCGATACAGATCTCGCTCTGTTGTTGTCATATGTCATTCTCTTAGAGGTGATGGTCGTCGTTGTTGTTGTGTAGCTGATGTTGAGTCTTTCGGATAACTTTAATTTTTTTTCAAAACTGTTGTGCTTGAAATCCACGACCTGAGGAAGTAAAGGTATTGTTGCGATTCCTTGAACTGGTACTTTGAGATTGATTATGTTGCTAACTATAGAAGGCTAAATGTGGAGTAAGATGAGACAAAGACGCATCTAGTTGGTTTAAAAACCAGTTTTGACACTGATTAAGATTTTGCAATTGCGAGATCAGCTCAGAGTAAGTTGGTCATGAAGGTTTCAACATCGTTGTTGTAAAGGTTTCATATTATTGACCAAGACTTGTGAGGAGACAAAAGATTTTTTCTCTACCTGGTATAGGTTTTCCGATAGCAGAAAGATTGCCACACAGACCTTTAAAGACATGTATATGATCTCTAATGGTCTTGTTATTATCCTTAAGAAGATAAGTCAATTGTTGTCATAGTGTAAACTCTAGCTCTTGAGAGTCTTGTGCATAAGCATCTTTCAGTGATTCCCAAACTACATGTATTGTGTCTAAGCCAATGACAAGTCTAAGAGCTTCTTCAGAAAGGGTTCCGATGATCTAACCTCGAAGAAGGCGATCAGACTTTTGCTAAGTAGTGAATTCTTTTGTCAACTGTGGTGTGGTGTTTTCGATATTTGAATCTAAGGTAGTATATTTTGTTGGGACTGGTGTTTCATTGGTGAGATGACCAACCAAATCTTGGCTCTTTGCTAATCCTAAGCCTTGTTCACTCCATAATGGATAATTGGATTGTGTGACTTTTAATGTGACCCAACATTCAAAGACAACTAAGTCATGGTTCTGATACCAAAACAAAAAACAGGTGCAGTAAAAAGAAAAGAGAAAAGGTAGAGGTGCAGTAAGAGAAAAGAGAAAAAGTAAAGGTGCATTAAAAAAAATCTTGTTATTATTGAATTGGTTTTTGTCTCACAAATGCTGAATACAAGCCTAAAGGAGCAATACATATATAACACTTGTACAAGATAAGGAAGGAAATAGATGGAGTTTCCGTTATCTAATAAACTACCACATCCAATGAACTACCACTTTAGTAGGAATTTGTTAATCTTTGGAAATTCTTGTTAACAACCATATCTCTTTTGGTAATTTTGTGAGTATGATCAACCTTATCACTCTATGATTTGTGGGACTTCTTATGATCATCCTTATCACTCCATGATTTGCTCATAGTATCATCCTTATCACTCCACGAAGACTGTAGATTGTTAATAATTAGGAGGGACAATCTAAATAAAAAAGAATTAAGGGGCGAAATAAAAACTAACAATTCATCAAAGTCTGCTAATGTAGCACAAAGCGAGGACTCAAGTAGTAGCACTGAACACATGCTTTATGTTTTAAATAGTAAACTTTAGGACTTATGGATTTTGGATAAAGAATGTTCATATTATATGACACCAAGCAAGCATTGATTTATGTCATACATATCAAGGAACTTTGTTACTAGTCGATTGGAGATGATAAAACTTGTAAATTGAAACAAAATATTTCAAGATTAAGATGTTTGATAGTATTGTTACGAGGTTAAGCAACATCCAACATATACCAAATTTGAAAAGAACTTGATCACTTTGAGTACCTTGCATACAAATAATTTTGAATATAAAATCAGCAAAGATAACATTAACGTTGTAAAGGGTGCCATGATTGTGATAAAATAGTACAAATTAATGAAAATCTTGGATACAATAAGAGAGTAACAAAAAGAATCACATTATGAACAATGCACATGAGTCATCTTAACGAGCTGAGAGATGACAAAATTTCAAAAGAAGAGTTTGATAAAGGATGTAAAACATTAGAAGATAGACTTTTGCAAGTTTTGTGCGCTTAGTTAAAAGTTTAGAGTAATCTTCAAAAATGCAATATTTGGAGAGCGATAAATGTACATAGACGCATAATCTTATAGGTGTTTCTTGGAGCATTTTAGTTTAAACACGATATATTCACTAAAGGGGAGACAAATCGTTCATTATATAAAGAAAATGATTAATTAGAGTTTATAATTAATTATATTTGTGTGAACCTAGTCTTTATATAAAGAAAATATTTAAGTAATTTATTGATCAATCAATAAAAATCAAACGTTTTCAACTATCAAATATGTATGCATATTTAATAGATTGAACTTTGATATTTTTTTATTTCTTTCATTTAAATCTATATTTATTAAACAAACCTTAATTTCTCAACAAAATGTTCTAATTATTTATAACATTTTTCAATAAATAGAAAATGTAAAAACTTCACAGGATTGTAAGGAAAATTCAATTAAACAATATTGAAAAGTGCAAACTTTTAAGTAATTATGCATTCATCATACAGCTTTTCAGGTAACTAATGGTTACTGACTTGTGTTCCAGTGTAATTTTCTTCTACTTGTCAAATATTGTTTGCACTTCTTTTTTTCAAATTTAAAGAGTTAAATGTCCAATAATAGATATTTCAGCAACCTTATTTTACTAGGTTTTGCTGGATTATTCTGAAAAATAGGTGGAGCTTACCTTTAAGCACAAATAATATGTTATTTTAAGTAAAAACTTTCACACCCCAAGCATCGACTAAGTTACTCCTAACAATTTCACATGTTCTCCAGTAAGCTGTGAATTGTCCATACTTTCACTCAAAACCATCTTGAAAATATGAGACATGTTAGGCCAAAAATATGAAATTCAACAACCGAACACAATATGTAGATGATCACATTTGCTGGGGACCAGTACAACCAAAGTTACCACACTAGGCAAGTTGCTCCTTTGCCTAATCCTTTGCATTCATCAGCCTATAGACCTAAGGAAATGACCTAAATCTGAAAAGGTGTGACGTTTAGGGCCTTTAAGAGCTTGACAATAAAGAGTTAAGAGATCTGTGTTCTGAACTGTCACACCCTATGTTTACAATCCCAAAATAGTAAAATATCATTTTACTTTGACATTCATGTTTCGCCTTAAAAGAAATCGCCGATTTAATAGTATGCGGGCCGCGCTTTTTCCCTATCGGATCCCTATAAGGCGACAAGCCTACGGATCCCAACTGGCACTATCACTTAAATAGTTAATTGGCCCATGCTAAAATGCACCGTTGGCTTGGCTAGCGTTTACAAGTTCATGAGTTGGAGAGTTTGCAATGTACACGCGTCGCGTCGGCATCATTGAGAACTTGTCGGTGGATAGGACTTGGGAGGGGACCACACAGTTAACAGCATATTGTGAAGCCCACTGCCGCCAACGGGTTAGACATCTCTGTCGTAATGTCGTCATATGGTTGACTCGGGCGAGTTGACTCAAGAGGTTTAACTCTTTAACTCCATCTGATGAAAATCTGTGGGTTGACGGTGGGGCATAATGATGACAATTCACAGAGAAGATAAAGCTGATCAGATCACGGACATACCAAATGGCCTGCCCATCCGATGTTCACGTGGCCTGCATGTGAGCAACTTTATGTAAAAATTAGAAATACAATAAGAATCGTTAGAAAGCTTTCAACGAACGTCATACCTTGCTTGGCTTTGATTGTTTGGTAATTTAGCGGATTTTGAGTTTGATACCAAATTCTCAAACTCACCTAAACTTGAAAAGGCTTTGGTAATGAATATGACCTTACGCTTAAACTTTAAAGAAGGCTTCGGTAGGATTAGTAGGCCGAGTTTGGAAGCCACGTCACGACCAACACATGAGTATGACTAATTGCCGGAAAACATCGGTAAATCCTAGGTCACAGCCTCTTCATACATCCTCTGCATCAATTTGGTATTTACTAACTCTAGCCTTCATATGCTCGCTGCTCCCAAGCATCCAACTCATCTAAGGCTTCTAGACTAGCTGTTATTTAATCAAATGTACACAAAGAACAAATAAACTGCAACCGAACGAGAACATACAAATAGAAATTACCAAGATTCCTACTACAAATCTAGAGTTCCTACTAATAATCAATTGAATGCCTGTCAAAACGAGAGTCCCTCTCTTGCTGGTGATGATGTTGCCACAGTAGCAGTTTGTGTCACCGGCACCGAATTCCTTCTAGTTGCTAAAACTGTCCGGGTTCTCATCTCTAAAACCTTTCGGTGAGAGTTTGAATGCAACAACGGACTGAATGTAGGACTGGCAGCAGGTCGGTACTCTGGGAGGAGTCGCCCTGACCTGAAACGAACACCACAAGCATTGCAGAGTGTTTTTGGCCCCATTGGCCCTTCTCTCCACTGCGGAGTCTTCGTCACCTCACAATGGGTACATTTTCTAGTTTCAACTGCCTCCTGAGTCTGAGAGAACTGCTTCTCAAAAGCTTCACTGCTGGAAAGCAGCATAAGATTCTTTCTCTTCTCTCTTTTCTTGGCAGGGTTAAATACTTTCTCATCCAGGCATGAATCACTTCCTGATTCAGACGCAGCCAGAGAATACAAAGTTTTGCGACTAGAGAAAGTAGCCAAGGAATACAAAGTTTTGCGAGTAGAGCAAGTGAAGACATAGGGAAATCCACTTCGACGGCTACGTGAATGCTTACTACGAGGTCGCGTCACCGGGATAGCAGATTTTGCATAATTAGAAGTCAATTTTTCAGGGCAGCAGGAACTGCTGCTGGAGCTGCTTTCAAGGACAGATATTGGACTGGAAGTTTGAAAATGGTGGGGATGTTTGCGCTCCAAAGAGTCATCACAGAGGGAAGTTATGCTTAAAGATGCTTCAGCAGTGCTCTGCCACTATTTCAACCAGAAAATCACCATTGTTAACATCAGACAGAAAAATTATCGAATAGATTAAACAGAAAGAATAGGAATAAAATTTGCAAAATGTTAGCAGTTTAATGGCAGCAGACCTAATAAACGAAAATCAGGACAAATTATCCTTCTGTTGAGACCAAATTTTGTGCTCAAATATAAATGTGAATTTACATGGATATATGGAAAGGGCAACTGTTGGATCCAAACCATTTTAATTATCAAGTTTGGATTCAAGAGGGATCACCAAAATAAAAACTGAATGGAGGGCTTAAGACTTCAAATTTCTTAAACAGTCTAGTCTGGTGGATGATTAACCAGAAACAAAAAGCACATCCTTACTAAATAAATTGGGACTTCTAAACAGAAGGGGAATCTTTTTTAATCGGGCCTCAGATTATATACATAAGGAAGCTCATTGAACTTCATCTAATACACTTCCAATGAATTTAAGCCTTCTGATGAATGGCTAGCAACATCATGAAACCTTCCAATTGCCTCTCATTTCATCTTCATAACTAACAAATTGGTTTAACTGGAGGACACTTTATTTCAGAATTTCATGTGACTTTCTGCAGATTTAGTTTCAAAAGTACCAAGCCAGTTTTTTGTGGCGAATAAAGAATAGCACAATCCATAACTGGGACGATCTTTTTCATACATTGTGGATCACAACATCACCACTTTTGGGGTTCCACATCCGTAAAAAAGGAGGCTTATAGCCGTGCGGATATTGGTTTCTAGAGAGAAAGAGCGTGAGAGACCACAAGTAACCTCAAGAAAAATTAGAAAGTTATGGCAACTTTAGGCACAAAAGGCAAAATGCATCATACAATATGTATGAAAAGATCAAGCAATATGCATAGCCAATAACATGATCAACCTGAATAAATTATGCTTTACACTTGGCCTCGGTCTACATCGATCAACAAACAATAAACTTCAAGTTTATCAACCTAAGCATTTGATTACTTTACTGTCCATCAAGTTGCAAGTCCAAGTTTCCTTCTTGCTTGCTCCGGTAGACTTATGGTGGAAGTCAAGAGAAAAAACAATCACACTAGGTCATCAAACAATTCAAACCCTTCAATACTAAATGCACTTCTACTGGCAACTCACAAATTCAAATATTCTTTGGATCTCAAGTCTTCAACCATTTCTTGCTAAGTTTTTTGCATTAGGACTTAACCACTCAGTCAACGCAAAAACAAACTCAGAGTCACGCCATCTAATACAATAAAGATGCTATAAATAATGAATGTAGCACTAACATCCCGTCCTAGACAATCCAATATAGGATGAAACTGAATTCTTTTCTGAACATCTTATTCTCATCCTTGTTGAATCTTTCACCCATTGGTTTCAAACTAAAAGTAAAGCACATGAAGGACATCTTTCCCTAGATTCAATTTCATGGACATTCATCTAGTTTCTAACCTTTCCTAGGTCAGCTGGAATTGAATCGTTATCTCCTTCTAATGTCTTTATTCAAACTCGACCATCAGAATTGTTTGGTCCTATTTTTAATTGAAAATGGTAAAAATCACCATAAAAGGTTCTGCAGAAACAACTTGGTTGTATGATTTTGTGCAATGTTAGTCACAATGCAAATAACACCAATGATTATGACAAAAGATTATCATACAAACTCTATTGGTAGCCATCATTATGCCCCACTTTAAGGAAAACGGTAAGAAACGTTACCGGTTAATGAAGGATATCCATAGGTGGAAAGACCAACATATAATCTTTGTTTAGTTACATAAATTCATGAAATCCAACAGAAGCTGACACAACGAAAGTAATTCATTAGTGGATATACCAGAACTAAGGAACTCACACAAGAGTTTAAAGAAGCAACAAGGAAGTCAAACATACTACTGAGACAAACAGGTCTCGAAGAAAAGAATTCAAAGTGAAGTACTAAACCGTAAGGCAAAACTTTAGACAAGCCTATATCGCCACATAATCCAAGTCCCACATATGTGAAAACCAAACAAGGCTATGGAATGAAATCTGCAAAACTCACACAAATGGACGAGCTTTTCTTTACTTTGGAAGCATCATTGCTAAACCCGCTCCCAAAACCTGACGACAAACTTGTCAAAACACTGGATGGTGGTGGATCAAGGTGTTGAAATTTAGCTGCCCAGTCTTCACCATCGTTTGGTTCCAAATCCTCGTGTGGTAAATCGAGATACTTGAGGGCATCATCAAAAAAGTCATCGGGGACCCCATTAAAATTCTCGTCAAAAAACCAAGAACCATTCATGATATCGTCCTGTACAACATAACATCCCCAAGGACAACGAAAATATTAGACTAAAGAACCCTGCCACTGTTAGAGAGACGTAATTTACCTTATCCAACAAAAAATCCCACGTAAATATGAAGACATATTAAAGTAACATATCTAAGTGATAAAGATGTTCCAAAAACATCAGCAATTCAAAAATTTACTTAGATAAGCACCCGATTATATAGAATCTTTGGTATATTTGGATAACATTTATTTAAAACAAAAATCATAATAAAAGTATAAATATTGCAAACAAAAATACGTCCTTTTCAACCAGATACGACCAGTCGTTTTCTGTTCTTTCCCACTTCAAATATGCACAAACCATTTATAAAACGAAAAGAGAAGCCGAGAACGAGAAGAAACTTCGAAATCACAAATCATAATAGCATTTTTTTTTAAAATTCAAAATGTTCAAATTTTGAACTACACAATTAAAATCAAAGCTTCCGTTAACTAAAACAACAGGCCTTGCAAATTCCTCAACCAATTTCGCGGAGCCATTTTCTACGGAGCCGAACGGAGAGAGCGAGAAGAAAGCAAGGCGAAGGCAATGCAGCGGCATCATTAAGAAGGAAAACCACAGAGTAACAACAGAACCAAGGATAAAGAAGAAGAAATACAGAAACGGGGTAACATCAGAACCAAGGATAAAGAGGAAGAAATACAGAAATGGAGCTCCGAGAGAAACAAAGGTGTGCAATCAAAAAGCGCTAAGAAACAGCACTCACCCGCATTCAAACCCTAGCGCTTCAATCACCGTAGACCTTAAAACGAGGCCGCCACTAGAGAATGAGTACGGACATTTCGATTTTCCTTCAGAGTCTCTGCTTGTGTGTGTATGTGAGAGAGAGAGAGAGAGACAGTGAATGTGGTATTCCTTCTGAATCTGGCTGTGTCTAAGATTGGGAGTTCTAGGTTTCTTATTGATTGTGTTCTGGTGAGGTAAGGTTTACGGAAGTGGATGTTGTAGCCTTTGCTCGATATCTGGTAATTGCTGCGTGTAGTTACGTTATTTAAGAAGGGTATAAATAAAGTATGCAGCGTTAGTAAGAATGGAGTAGTTTATTAAACGTCCCAACTCTAAAACTGCTAAAAACCAAGAATGGGTTTCAAATTTATAATTATGATTATGATTAGAAAAAAGGATATATCGGAGTGAAAGGTCAACGAATCAAGCGGCAGTGGAAGCATAGGGGATGACAGAACGGATAAGATTGGGAGAGCAGTGCACCGACGACATGAGACGAGTGGAGAAGAGATGGGAAAGTGGGGACCAGTGTACGTGAGTCGATGGATGGATGGATCATAGGGTCGTAACTCATAATGTAATGTGGCGTTTGGTTCCGTAACAGATATTTGATAGCCATCATGTGCTTTCACATGCATTACTGATCTTCTCTCGACTTCTTCCTTTATTTTTATTTTTATTATTCTCGTAAAAAATAAAAAGAAATTGATTAAAGCCCGGGTCAAGTCAAACCGACACTCACGTGTTTCTTTACCCATAGTTAAATATCTTTTATTAGGAGAGCACTTGCTGCTGTGTTTTCAAGTTCACTCTTTATAAAAAGGTGCAAATTTTCGCATAGAAAAAACCCTTGTACACAAATACGTTGACATTTTAATTTTTGGGAACTTTCTTTTACCATCAGTCCAAATATCCATAATATAACATACAAGTAGTATTAATGAGTGGAAAATTGGTTTCTCTCTTTTCCAATGATTTAAAAATGTACTGAATTGGTCGGTTTAATTGGGTTAAACTTAAATTGATCTTATTTTTGGTTTGGTTTTTGATTTTAACTGATCAGTTAAACAATAAATCAGCTAATTTTTTCTAAATCGAAAAAAATCATAAATAAACTTTCTTCTTCTTCGCAATGGCTCATCCACAAATATAAGTGGTATGATAAGAGAATTTTTTAATAAAGTAATTGAGAAAAAAAAAAAAGAACATAGTAGAAGCAAGAATAAGAATGACTGAGGAGTTGGAAGTTATGAAAGAAGATTATATTTGTCTTCTCATCCCTTTCTTAATGATAACAATTGCTATTTATTGTAACATCTTGTTTCTATATTAAGGGCTAGAATCCTAGATTTTTGTAATTGAGAAATAGTCATGAGAGTTTAAAAAAATACATTTCATGTTCATGTATAATGTTAACATACATACATGTGAATTTGATTATTGTACATATTATAATAAATTGTTCATGCAATCATTTGATATTTTTCGGGTATAAGTGATAGTTTAAATGTGATTATGATATTAAAATAGAGAATATTTTGCCTTAAAAATTGATCAGGTAAATTAAATTATTTATTTAAAATTTTTGGTAAAAATTGAGAATTTTTTGAAATTGTGGATATTTTTTAACTAGGAAAAATACCAAGTGGCAAAACAATTAATGAATAGTAATAGAAATAAGAGTCAAATGGTAGTGTAAATTTTTGTGAATGACTTTAAGATTTAATAAAGAGTGTCATTGAAAATCGGAAAAAATTGGGTTGAAAATTGGAGACAAATACTAGCTTATTAAAAGACTAAAATGGGACCATAGGAAAGTGACAAGTTTCACAACCATTCACCACTTGTTATTCTTTTACCTAAATTAAGGACCATATTGTGGTCTTTCATTTGCCATTTACGACACTTGCTTCTTTTCTTCATTCAGTTCATTTGCTCTCATATTCTCATTCTTCTCTCTACCTACGAAACTATTACCACCCTTATCATGTTGATTTTTTTGGTCCAACTCTTTTACTTTGTTTCTTCAAGATTTGTTGTGTTTCCCATCTTGTTATTAAAAGACCTAATTCTTCTACCTTGAATGATGAGGATATTCGTGTATGTTGGAGAAGCTAGGGTTAAGTGTGATTTGAAGACATTGAAGCTAAACAAGTAAGTATAAGCATTACTTTTCTTAATTTGTTGAATGAAGCATGTACAATGATAGTTGGTGATAAAATGATCATCAGGAAATGAATGTGTTTATATATTGTTTTGCTATGATTTATGAACAATAATGTATGATTTGGTGTTGAGATGATTTTGAGTTAAAAATGAGCTTGAAGCTAATGAAAAAGAGAGCTATTGTGTCTTGAAATGAGATGAATTAAGGTGATTGTTTAGCAATGGAATGAAAGTGATAATGGAGTAAACATAAGTGCATAAAATTGACGATGAATGGGTACATGTATAGGTTCTGTTTTTGGTATTATGATCAAACATAGAGCATGATTTGTTTGTTATTGAATTTGAACTGAAATGGAAGTAAGAACGAAGAGGAAATATTGAGAAAATAAGCTAGAAGAGATAAACTAAGCAAAAGAGATGAACTAAGATGAAAATGATGATAAAGGTTGCTGGAAAATGTACAGATATAGTGTTTTTACTGAACATACATCTGTATTTTAGCCATATCTTAATTTGTAGACATCTAAATGGAGTTATTTTGACTTGAATTAAATTATAGACATATGGATACATTTCTTATGAAGACATTGAATTCAAATTATGTCTTTAAGAGTTTCAAATTTTGGCTTGAAGTCGAGTATTGTGTATTGTCACGATTTGGGAACAATCTATAGTATTTTGAGTATAACTTGTAGAATACTAAACTAAATTATATGAAATTGATGTCATTATAAACTTAAGACATAAAGGAACAATTGTTTAGAAGAATGTTTTGCCCAAATCCTTTATTTTCATTGTTAAAATGACCGTGTAAAAGTGACCCTAAAGTCTGTTTTGGGAAGAGCTAGAAGAAGTTGAAATAAAAGGTAATGCACGATCATGCACAAGAACGATCGTGACTCTAATGGGTCATGAGGGGTTGATCGTGACAATGGAGGATCATTTGGAATTGTGCACGATCGTGCAGGTGAAGGTATACTGTTGCTTGACAGCTTTGAATACCCTTCACTCTTTTGACTATAGCTTCTTTTTCAGACATCCGATTGACTTGAAATTTGAACCAACAAACTCCTAACACATTTTTATTTCTCTCCATCAAAATTTATGGCCATCTGAATTCATTCAAAAAATATTGATTGATGAATTTATGATGAAAATGATGAAGTGTGTTGGAATATGATAAATGAAATGTTTTCATTAAACATGACCATATTTTGATCTGTAGATATCCAAATGAGATTATTTTTTATTTAGATTAAACTAGAGACATATGGATACAAATTTTCTAAAGAAATCGAATTTCAATTCTGTCTCTGAGAATTTCAAAATCTGGATTGAATTTGAGTACATAGTACTATTGTAGTTTAAGAACCGTTCGAAGTATTTTAAGTATAACTTTCAGTATGCTGAATCAAATTGTATTATATTGGTGTCATTATAAACCTAAGACATATAGGAACAATTTTCTAGAAGAAAATATTGCATAATACTCCATTTTCCTTGTCTTAATGATCATGCACAATTGATCCAAAAATCTGAGAAAAGCTAGAATGATTGATTAATGATGTTATAACTTAGTGAATGAATTGTTGATATCAAAGTACCAAAGGCATGAGTTTAATGGGAATGAAGTTGTTCATATGATAGTAATTGTGATTCAAAAGAGAAGATCTATATGTATTAAGTAAAGGCAAATGAGAAATTGATATCATGAGAGCATATAATGCTAGAAAAGAAATGACGGGTAATTGAACTATGACATTAGAGTAACCAAGTGTTCTTGAGGTGTAAACCTAAAAATGAGATAGACACATATAAATGATAAGGTTTGATTGATCAAGAGACGTGATTAAGGAAACATACTTGGAATAGTCAATTTGAGCATGCATTATACATTACACATACGCATATGTGTATAATTGATTGTCTATGTGAATATGCAATTAATAATGTGTATGAAATGTGTATATTGCATATTATTGATAAACATGATAGAATGTCTGCATCTAGATGTTTCCGGATCATGGAAGCTAATGCCAATCTGGAGCATATTATGTGTCAACCTAGATGATCTCATTTCATTGTTTGTTATGTTTTAAATTTCTGCATTGAATTACCACTGATATGATTGATGTGATTGATTGTGATGACTCCGGACTTTGAAAGTCTGAGGTGTTTGATGCATGAATTATGTGTATTGGAAGTACTCCTTGTTTGTGAATCTGACTGAAATAAGTGTACTCAACATTTCTGTTGAATGCCGGACCAAGGTCCGATGATAAATGTGTTCAGAGTGTGAAGCTAAAATTTGATGCCTGTCGAAAATATGTAAATGTGATGCATTTCATTACATGAATGCATGAAAGGTAAAGGAAGTTATGACCGCTTTGTTTTTTAACTAATTTTTATATGAAAAGGTTTCGTGGGCTTGTTTCTCTATGCAGGCCAGTTTATTGAATCAAGTGTTTTACATAAGAACTTGCGTAAGAATGAAAAAACTTATTAGGGCTACATGGAAATCAACCATCCCTACATGGAAATCAACCATCCTTAATAAGAACCTTTGGCTCAGTTGCTATTATACTCGATATCTACTAAGGGATATGGGACATTATCTGATACAACTCGATATCTACGAGGGATATGAGCTATTAAAAAGGCACTCAGTCACAACAAAGTAATAAATAAAAGTGAGTCTCATGTGCATTGCATTTATAATTAATATATATGTTTTAAATGATCCGTTCAACTGTTCTGAATGTGATATGTGAAGTAAATGATTTGTGATGCTACATGATAAATGAAGTGATGTGAATTATGAGAATATATGATGTGGGGTGTTATATGATTTGAGTGAACCATTGAGGATGGTTAACTCACTGAGTTCGCAAAACTCACCAAATTTACAATATTACTTTTTAGGCTTAGAGGAGCTACCTCGTTAGGCAAACTGAAGTCTAGTCACTGCATTCGAGTAAGAGATAGAGGTAGGGATTAGTTCGCGTCTGCATTTGTATTTCTTTATTTTTTATTAATTGTATTATGCAATTATTGAATCACGTGTATCGAAACAATTCTGTTTGTAATGACTTTCCAAGTTGGAAATATTTGTAAATGTGATTAATCAATGAGTGTATTAATAATTATGATTATGATGTTTATGAAAGAACAAAATGGGCCCATTTGATAGTGGTTTTCTGTATTACTTGTGATGAATGAATGGAAAAAATGTAATGAATTTGATTATTTCACTATTCTAGCATACCACTCTTGCGGAGCACGTACTTGGATATCACTCAGGATGTCGAGTACGTGTTTGATAAGAGTGGGGTGCTACATTTATGGCATTACATTAAATGAAAGTTGAATACGACTTATTTGTCTAATCATCCCCACAAAATAAGGAACTAAATAACAACTTAAAGAAAACAACAACTCAACATAGGATTCACAGAAGATTTACAACTGCCTAGACATGGCCTTCTTTTGAATGTGTCTTTAAGCATATGATAAGAAATGAGCATATCATGCACCTTCACCAATTGTATCCTTGTCCGCAAGGATAAAGTCTAGAAATTGTTTTGAGAACCTCTATAAACTCTCCCATGTAGCATCTTCAAGATTGGTGCCCTTCCATTTAATTAAGACTTCCGTTTTTAGTCAATATTGTCCCTTCTAGATGAATCTTTTGTCTAGGAAACATTCTAGTTGTGGCAAGTGAGAGTCGGTGGTTGAAATAGGGGAAAGAATAGGGGAACCTTAGTAGGACTTCCAAACGATTTACACAAGAGACTAACATGGAACACATTGTGGATTTTTGATCCAGGAGGTAATTCCAATTGATAAGCAACAAGCCCAATTTTTTGAGTGATCTTGAATGGTCCAAAGAACTAAGGAGACAATTTCATAGAAGAATGATTTGCCATAAAACTTTGATGGTAAGGTTGTAATTTCAAATATACAAAATCACCAACCTAAAAAATGATGTCACGGCGCCCCTGATCTATACGAATCTTCATTCGGTGTCGAGCAAGCAATAGATTGTGTCACAATTCAGCCAGAATTCGATTTCGGTCCTACAAATGACTATCAATAGCCTGAACTTTTGAAGTCTCTGGAATGTATAAAAGAAGAGAAAGGGGTGGTCTCCTATAGATAGCTTCAAAAGGAGTGATTTTGGTAGCATAGTGAACACTTGTATTGTAGTTGTATTCTGCCTGTCCATTCAGCCCAAGAGTGTGGTTGATCTCCTACAAAGCACCGCAGGTACTGCTCCAAGGTGTGATTAGTCACCTCTATTTGCCCATCCGATCGAGGGTAACTAGAACTCATATTTAAAGTTGTACCATGGAGTTTAAATAAATCTCTCCAAAAAATACTCATGAACACCCTATCCCTGTCGCTTACAATCGATTGTGGAAACCCATGCAATTAAACCACATTAGAAAAAATCTTAGCGATATCTGTTGCAGAAAAAGGGTGCTTGACTGGAATAAAATGACTATACTTGGACAATCGATCAATAACAATAAGAATTATGGTATATCCCCGTGATAGCGGTAACCATTCAATGAAATCCATGGAGATATCTGTCTAGAAGGTTGTTGGAATGGGAAGAGATTGCAAGAGCCCTTCTGGAGCCATAGTATCAGTTTTGAACCTTTGGCAGGTGGAACACTCCTGCAAAAATTGCTTGATCCTTTTTCTCAATCCATGCCATAAAAAAGATTGCTTCACACAGCTAAGACTCTTATTATAATTGAAATGTCCACCTAAAACTGAGGAATGGGCTTCCTGTAAAATGGTAGGAATTAAAGTTGAATTAGAATTAAAAAAATACCTTTCCTTTTTTGAACCACATGCCATCCCTAAAAAATAGCTAAGATTGACATCGATTTCTATTTTGTAGATTGGAATAAAAAGAATCCTCATTAACTTCTTTTTTAAAATGTTCCCACCAACCAGCTATAGGTAGAGTTAATGTCATAAAAAACAATTCCCCACAATCATGACTACTCAAAGAATCTACTCCATTATTTTCCTTTCCCTTCTTGTATTCAATAATGTAATCATATCCCCTTAATTTTGGAAGAGATACTTTAGACTCCTTTGATCGGTTTTAACTACAAACGATTTTCCTAGCAAATGAGGTCGTCACTTCTGTATGGCCTTCACGATTGCCAACATTTCCTTCTTATATTTTGATAGAAGAAGATATGAGCCTTTTAATGCTTCACTCAAAAATGAAATTGGTCATCCGTTTTGAGAGAGAATGGCTCCAATACCTGTTCCATAAGCATCACACTCAATAGAAAAAGATTATGAGAAATCTGGTAACTGTAGAATTGAAGGTGTGGAAAAAAGCCTGCTTGAGGGAAGTGAATGCCACTTTTGTTTTAGAATTCCAATGAAACCCATCCTTGGTGAGAATTTGGGTGAGTGGGCAGCAATTTGACCGAATTTGTTGATCAATTTTAGATAATACCCTGCTAAGCCAAGGAAGCCTCTAACTTATTTAGTAGTGGTTAGCGTAGGCCATTCCAATATAGCTTGAATTTTCTTTGGATCAACAACTACATCCAATTATGAGATTATATGTCCCAAGTATTCCACCTGAGTATCCCCAAAATGACATTTGGTTGCTTTGACATACAAATGGTTGCCTCGTAGTAACTCCAGAACAATGTAAAGGTGAGACAAATGTTTCTACCATGTCTTACTATAAATCAAGATATCATTAAAAAAAAACTAATATGAACTTACATAAATATGGCCAAAAAAGTTCATTCGTCAAGCTTTGGAATGTGGCAGGGGCATTTGTGAGCCTAAAGGGCATAACTAGGAACTCGTAGTGTCCTTCATGTTTTCGAAAAGCAGTTTTGGCAATATCCACTTCAGAACTCTTATTTGATGGTACCCTGCATGTAAATCCAATTAAATTTTTTTTTTGAGCCATACAGTTCATCCAGCAACTCATCAATGATATGTATTGGGAATTTATTTTTAATGGTGATGTTGTTTAAAGCTCGATAGTCAACATAAAATCTCCAACTACCATTTGCTTTCTTGACGAGCAAAACAGATGATGAAAATGTGCTTCAACAGGGACGAATTAAGCCTGATTGTAATAGTTCTTGTACCAGAATTTCTATTTGTGATTTTTGGTAACAAGGATACTTGTAAGGGCAAACATTGATGAGACCGGATTATGGTAAGAGTGGAATTTGATGATCATGTGATCGGTGGGGCGTCAGGGACATGGGAGTGTTAAAGATATCTTGAAATTTGACTAATAGTGTGGTAGTTCAGGTGGGTGATTTGGACGTGTGAGCTGCTTTTCTGTTTGGGCCAGTGTAATTTGCAAAAATATTCCAGTCTTAATGTTGTTTTCCTTCTTTTTTAATGACATAATGTCTCCTTGCTTCATCCCTTGGAATGCAATCTTTTTTCCATTAGCATTAATGATCATAGTGGGGTGCTTGTAGTCAGTTTCAACTGGTCCCAATGTTGATAACCAATGGACTCCAAGTACAACTGAACAAGTTGTTACGAGCAAGACATAAAAGTCGACCAAGGAATGAAATCCTTGTATATCAAAAGTAATAGCCTTACATTGTCCTGCCCATTCAATTTGCTCCTTATTAGCAACAATAACATGAAAAGGTTGGTTTGTTTTCATCTATAATCTGAGTTTCTTTGCCAAGCTTTCATCAATGAAGTTGTGGGTACTCTCGCCATTTACTAGAATGCCTACTTCCTGTCCTCTTATTTTCCCACGAAGTTGCAATGTCTGAGGGTGTTCCACTCTCGTTATTGCATGAAAAGAAATTTCAGGTACTGTGTTGTTGGAATTTATTGGGTGAAACTTCATCCAAATCCATGCCTTCTTCTCCCACGTCTTCTATCATGAATAATTGGAGATGACGACATTGATGTCCTGGAATGAATTTCTCATCACAATAATCGCATAACCCCTTGTCTTGTCTCTCCTTTGCTTCTTGTGTGCAGATTTGTGAACTAGGGTGGTTTCGACACTACTATTTTTAGTTGTAGGAATTGGTCCAAGTATTCCAGTAGTGGTATTTGCCTTAGCTAGCCAGGTGGTTTTGGAAGCTGGAAGTGTCTTCTTTGGGAGGCTACTTTGTTCCTCAATTAGTCGAGCAATCCCAATAGTAGTAGCTAAGGTTCTAGGTTGTTTAACTTTGAGATCGAGCCTAACTTCGTCCTTTAAGCCTGCAACAAAGCAACCTACAAGAAAAATCTCAGGTAAGTCATAAACCCTATGAGATAATTTTTCAAAATTTTCTTGGTATACTGCTACAGTGGTTGTTTGCTTTAGTTTAGTTAAGGCTTCGAAAGGGTCTTCATAGTCGGTGGGTTTGAATCGTTGAAGAACTGCTTTCGTAAACTCCTCCCATGTCATTGGACCTTTGAATTTATTAAGCTATTGATGCCATTGCAGGGCAATTCCTTCCAAGTGAAAGGAGGCAAGCTGTACACGTTGGTCTTTTGCTACTTCTTTAAATGCAAAGTACTGTTCTGCCTTGTATATCCAGCCCTGCGGATCATTTCCATCAAACTTTGGAAAGGTATGTTTAGGGTGATGGTTATCTAGGTTGGGGTTGGTGTTTGTGGAATTACTGGAACCTAAGAGATTTTGTTTTATGATAGGGGTTTGTCTAGGTGTTTATGGTGTTTGGGGCTGTCGTTTTGATGTGTTGGGTTCAAACAAGAAGAGAACAGAGTAGAAGTAAGAATGAGAACGACAGAGGAGTTGGAAGTTATGAAAGAAGATTATATTTGTCTGCTCATCCCTTTATTAATGATAATAACTGCTATTTATAACATTATATTGAATGAAAATTGAATACGACTTATTTGTCTAATCATCCCCACAAAATAAGGAACTGAATAATAACTAAACTTGAAACAACTTAAAGAAAATAACAAATTAGCATAAGATCCGCAAAAGATTTGCAACAACCTAGACATGACCTTCTTTTGAATGAGTCTTTAAGCACATATTGCATATGATAAGAAATGAGCATATCATGGTCTTCCTCCTTAAGCTTGAGCAATGACTTCTTGATCTGTTTCATGAGGTGGGTGGAGAATCATTAATCCCTCTACCAGTCCAATAAACAAATATCAAAGAAGAATTAAAGAATCATAAAAACCAAACAGGAAAACAAAGCACTAGAACAACTGGATAATATCTAAGAATAATAACAAAAAAATTACATACCCACTGCAGTTCAATCAAGAGACTAACTTGAAATGTTTCCTAACATATAAAATCATAAATGGAGATCAAATCTATAACAAGGAACCTTCAAAGCATGCAAAGAAAAAATGCAATACCCAAAGAGGTAGAGAAGAGAAATCTAGAAGAAGAGTTATGTTCTGTGCAGTAAGCAAAGGAACATCAGAATTCCTAAGTCATTTGTCATGTTGCTACTTTTCTTTTTTACTTTTTTTGAGAAATTAAATTTATATAAATGAATATAAGGTTGACAATAAAGGATCTGCCAAATGACCCTTAAAACGTTGATCCACTAATTAAAATTAACTACCGCATACAAAAGCAAACAACTAATAAACTTAGAATTAAATGATGCCGCAGTGAGTCCTGTATATGTCAATGATTAATTAGGGTATAACCAATTCCCTCTTTCTCGACAGTTTCAGAAGTTTCTCGAATGGGAATGGGTTAAGGCGAAATCAGGTGAAGGTGTCGCCTTTGTTGTCCCTTTCTTCTACTCAGTCTTTATCTGCACTAAATGGAGCTTGTCTTAGGTAAAACCCGTCGTTAACAGTTCTTCGATTCTTTGCATTTTAGGGCAATCTAACCTTATTCCCACAACTCTCCAGACCTTTTTGATTAAAGGGAAAAGTGAAGCATTCTGAGGGAGTCTCTCTTAGGTAGGTATCTGCATATGTTTACCTCATTTCTACACTTTGATTTCATTGTGACACAACTTCAGCTTCTGACAGAGGGAAACTATATCGAGGGCTGAGAAAGGAGTATTTCTCTACTTGTGAGGTGAGTCACTACCACCTCTTTCTTGTTCTTGTTCATAGAGTCATGATTTGTCATTGATGATCTTGAATTATGAATGCTTGAATAGTAGATAGAGAACTTTGGTTTTGTATTACTGAATGATAAAGAGTTGGGTATAGATTCTCTATGTGAGAGCTATTCCTCTGCCACAATAGGAGTTCAACTGATTTGTGATCAGTTGTTCTCTTACGCTATCTGCAATTTGCTCAATAATTAAGGGAAGGGAGTTCGACTTTTGTTCAAATCTTCTGTAATTTCTCTCTCTCCAAATTACTTGAGTGCATGCGGCCACTGAGATTAGAATCACTTCTCTATCAGTTTTGACATAAGTAGCTGGGGTAACTCCAGTAGTATTCCATAGAGATTGTTCGAGATTGGAATATCAGTACTTAGTCTTAAGATTTTTTGCCCATATTTCTTTTGAGAAATCACACTAAAAGAAAAGATGGTCTCTAGGCTCTTCCTTTAGATTACAAAGGATGCACATATTTGAGGTTTATAGGAATTGTAGCCTATCTATTGTGCTGAGTCTGTTCTGTATTGCTAGCTAAAGCAAAAAACTAGTTTTAAGGCTAAGCACCTTATTCCAAACCATAAAATACCATTCCACTCTATTAGAAGTCCCCTCCCTCAATTTCTTACCTTCCTTTAATGTTATTTCTGATAATGAGATCCCTTTACATAAATAAGTATTCTTTTCTTCAAGGCTTCTGAACAATGGTATGGATAGTAGTCTAGTTTCATCAATAGATGATGACCATCTTCCATCTATAATAATTTCTTTGAGTTTAGTATTCAAAGGAAATCTTACCAAAAGGGTTCTTGCCATCTGATTTTGAAATAATGCTCCTTCCCCAGTCCAATTATCATTCCATAAGGAAAATCTTTCTCCATTCCCTATTTGACAAGAGATATTTTGTTGTACTTCATCCTTCATTTTCAGAATTTGATTAAAGAACTAAGTATAACTTTCTTTTGGTCTTAGAGCCCAAAATCTCCCATCTTTCAATATGTAAATGTGGATCCATTAGATCCATAGTGACTGCTTATCACTTAGGATTCTCCAGATTCTCTTAGTCATGAGTATTCTGTTCTTCTTGGTGATTGACTCCAATCTCAATCCCCCTTCTTATTTAGGATGACAAATACTTTTTCAAATGACTTTTGCTTTCCCTTTCTCTCTATTCCTATCCCCCCATAGGAACTGTTTCATCATTCTTTCCATTATTTTAAGAAGCCCCTTGGAAAGAAATAGATAGAAACACCAGTAAGTTTGCATTGATGAAATAATTGATTTTAAGAGTTGAAGTTTCCCTCCATAGGAAAGAGCTCTATTTGTCTAAGAACCTAATCTTTTATGAACTTTTTCAATTAGAGGAACACATTCACAAAACCTTACTCTCCTAAATGACATTGAAATTCCCAAATATAGGAGAGGAGGTACCTTTGATTCCATTCCCGTAGCTAGAGTCAATGCATTTGAAAGGTGAGAAGCACTTTTTGAAAGCATGAAGCAACTCTTTTGAAGATTAATACTCAACCCTAACATCTCCTTGAAAGAATTGAGAGTGCTTATTAAAAGAGAGACTGCATAGACATTTGCCTTCCTTATGAGTATGAGATTATCTGCAAAACATAAATTTGTTAGTGAAATCTTCTTACATTTGGAGTAGAATTTGAATCCTAGGTCCATAGAAGAATTGTACGTCAACATTTGAGTAAGAACCTCCATGCAAATTAGGATTAGGTAAGGTGACAGAGGGTCCCCTTGCCTAAGTCCTTTTTTGCCTTTGAATATCTCCATAAAGCTCCCATTTATTAGAATTCCAAAGGAAGTAGTAATAATGCATTCCTGGATCCACCTTAAGAACCTATAAGGAAAATCTATCACCTCCATAGTTTGTAGCAAGAAACTCCATTTCACACTATCAAAAGCTTTCTGTAGGTCCACTTTGATGGTATAGTTATGAGGACTTTTCCTTCAATTATACCCTTTCAATAACTCCTGGACTACAAGAATATTGTCCCCAATATCCCTATTCTTTATAAAAGCTCCTTGATTTTCACTGATGAGAGACTGGAGGGCCTCTTGCAGTCTATTTGCCAAGATCTTTGCAATGATCTTATAGAGGAAGTTTGTGCAAGAAATAGGTCTGAACTCATTCCAATAGGATTGGTTTGAATTTTTAAGAATTAGACAGAGAAATGTCTTGTTTATCTCTTTTAGCATTACAATCCCCCTCCCTCCCACTATACTCCAAGTTTTTTGATAGAAGAATCTATTCAAACCATCAGGGCCTGGTGCTTTTGTAACATCCCATCTCCCATAGGAAGGGTTTATTGGTAATTTGGGACGGATTAGAAGTATTGCATTAGGTCTCGGCATGAACATACAGCGTATAGCTTCTATGATTACCGATTTGGTTGCACATGCACAGAGTATACTTGCATTCATGATATTTCCGGCTTAGGTTTTAAATTGTGATCTTTTGTA
>JAOSBK010000205.1:8050867-8061053 GCA_027568895.1 Erythroxylum shatona | reverse complement strand
TGAACGGCCCAAACGACGAGGCTTAATGTTTTGGTACCCTAGGTCGTTTTGACAAGCTTTGCTTATGATTTTTTAGCGACTCTTAACCTTCTTGTATCTTATATATTTTTTCATCAATGAAATTTTTTAATTTCTCAAAAAAAAAAATCATATTATAATTTAATAATATAATCTTTAGTATATATATTAGTTTAATAAAATTAAACTAATATATGTACAAAAAGTGAAAAAGATTATTCATTTTAGTCTGCAGCCACTAACCTCAGTTGCTATAGTTACTTATTTCGGCTGCATACTATCTTCCTTGAACAGTATTTGAGCAACTTAATATTTATTTAAAATAAACTAAAATGCATAAGAATCCTTAAATGAACATGTGTTCCTGATTACTAAATGATTCACATCTATACAATTAAATTCATGCCAGTGCCTCAAAAGTTTCCTATATAAATTGTAATATTGTAAATTATATATAAATATTATATATATCCACTTATTATATATTACTACACTGATTTTGGGGGCCACAATAAAATCATTTATTCTTAATCTGACCTCTTAAACTTGTTTTGTTCATGAAAGACGCCATCACTGCGAGATTGCCGGAAATTAACACAAACAAGTGGAAGAAAAACTATTTTGTCTCTTTGAACTAAAATGTTGAATAAGCTTGGAGCTTGCATCGGCATCTGTGCAACAATGAAACAGCTCTAATCATATATACGCTATGAGATATCTCAATCATTCAACAGAAGACTTGGGCTTGGGCTTGGGCTTATTATAGGCTTTCAGATATTATCATGGTTTCAACAGAACTGCTTTCGAGGCGTCCAGATGGTTAAGGCGGCAAGTTCCAATAAGATATTCCGGAAGTTCCTCTTCTGTGTTTGCCTGTGTTAGAAGCATCGCCATGTGAGATGGGTAAAGAAATACAGAGATAAACTGCACAAATGCACTGATACTGGTAAATTACATACACTAGCAACTCTTTCTTTTGGCCTACGATTATCAACAATGTTTCTCAAACATAATCAGTATCTCATGTGCGAACTTTTGCTATTTTTTAATCTTTCATCGTTCTGTTCAACTCAGTTGAAAGAAAAAACTGTAGTTTACCTGAATCAAAAATGCCATTTCAATGACCAAGTTGCTGAGATAACCAAGAACAAGACTGACCACACCCCTTGCAACTGTCGACGACCCAATGTCAACGCCAAGCTGAATGAATGACAAAATTATGCATTAGCAATCATTTTCCATTGACTGTCTCTCCTCAGTTTGGTTAGCTGATTACACCTCATCAACCAAGGGATAAAAGTGGTATTTTTTTGGTCCAATTTCATAACTTTCCGTCCCATGCTGCTATCATATAATTATCTGATAAGATTACCTCTATATAGTTCTTTCCGACAAAATAATTCATCTCCAGTGCTTGCCCAATCAGGCATGCTTTCTTTCCTACACTCTGCTTGACTATCCACGAACCCTGAAGAAAGCGGAAACCAAGTCACATGAGCTAAAATTACAAGCTTTTCAAATATATTCATGACAAGAACAATGGTGCAAGTTAGCCATGAAAAAAAATTTAGAAAACAAGCAAGGCCTTGAGTTCAAGAACTTAAAAACAAAGTTTAGGTGAAAAAAATACAGACTAAAGTACATCCTGCAAGAGAGGAAAGCAAGGAAACAAAGTAACCAGTCACTATATGTGAGCATTAAAAATCAACTACTAAAACCTAAAAGGCAGAAATAGAGAATTCCAGTCATTTTCCAATTAGAAAATGTATTAAAATCAGTTACACTGCAATATCTGCTTTAGGATTTCCTATAGCAGACTTCTCTTATTCTCTTTACTCTAAGAAAGATATTAGAGAAAATTATTTCATATATTGGATTTTTCTTGTTCTAGGCGTTTGAAACTTTTATTTCCTTAACTTTCTAATGTTATAACTATTCAGATAGCATGTTCTACAGACTTTTAAGAATTGAATGTATTATTGGGTAATTTGTTCTCTAGTTTCTCTCTTAACCACAAGTTCTGCCTCTTGCTCTCTGTCATCTTGTTTTTCCAAATTTCTAAAGATCTGTGTTCTTAAGCACAAGTGCGCTCTGTCAAATACTCCATGACTAAAAACAAAATTTATGGCATTTCTTTATTAGTCAACAGCGTAGCTGAAATGTTAACTACAAAGTATGCATCTGATAGAGATGAAGTAAATAGACTGCACCCCCAACTACAGAACTGCAAAACCAGTATATTCACTAACCTTAGATATGTATGGTATGAGCTTAAACCTACAATTTCTAAATGCATCGTCACCCTTGACAAAGCTCTCCAACAAGGGTGCTTCTTGCAATGGTGTTTTCATCATATAGTACAACGCGAGGCTATAGGTTGTGGAACCTGGGACCTGTTTGCCGATAAATGACACAAAAGACGAGAAAAGTATTAAAATTATACAGGTCAAGTCAACCAGGAGAAGAAGCCTAGCAGTTACCTGTATGTTTATAATGAAAAAGAACTCTTCTCCTCCTTGTGCTGCATATTTCTAAAAGACAAAATTTTGCAGGTTTTTGTCGAATTACAACCATTATTCTGCAACTGGAGCAGTTACGAAATTGAATAAAGTTCAAACTTGGGAAAGACAACGATATATAGCAACACCACCTGAACAATGCTCCCAGGACGGCCAGCTAGATCATCTTCTCGCTTGTCAGATCTTAACCAATCTGCAGCAACCATTTGCATCAGTGTACCTTTGGCCTTCACCTGGAAAGGAAATGACATAACTATTAATATTTAATAATGGCCAGCACCTAGGACTACTTCCGTTTTTCTAGAAGCAATAGACCAATACTATCATAGCCAACGTACTTTCTTCTGAGCAACCTAGAATAATAACTCTAGCAGCTTAACACAGGACAACCCTCACATCCATAATTAGTCTACTAAATCGGCTCATGTATACAGCTTGTTTGCACGTTAGATGCATAAGATTACCATCTGCAGACAGTAAGCAGGACAGGGATAATTAAACATTCAATCATTTCACTTGTCAAGTTTTCCTATTTCAGTTTTTATTTTACTACTTTGTACTGTTAAAGAAATCAATGAACTCTATTCAGTTAATTCAAATTAAAAGTTAGATGAGATAATTCTATAAATCTTTCTACTTATCAAAATTTCACATTAAATTTAAATTTATTTTTTTGTTTAATCCTCCTGATAAAAATATAACAATAAATTCATGATCCAAGGACACTACTGTATGAAGTGAGATATCATGCAAGTTTAAGATAACGCTGATTTAAACACGAGTTTGACAGTTATGTTTCTTCTTCAATCAGTAATCAAGGTCAACATCCAATTGTATCCATACCTTCTTCTGGTCTTGCAAGTAACTCTTTCCACGAATTAGAAAGCTGGAAGGATCAGCCATCCCCCAACTAGAAGGTAAAGTATAGGTTGGGTCTTTTGGAAGAGTGCTTCCATAGAAACAAGAAATACTGTCTTCTTTTGCCATCTCCTGTAAATCCACATAACCCTTTTTTTGAACTGCGGCATACATTAGTTCCCAATAGTTAGAAAACACTAGGGAAAGCAAGCATAATCTGACAGACAAGACTATGGTTTATGATCAGGATGTTCATCTTGTGTAATACCTGCAAGGTCATGCAATTTCTTAACAAAACCAGCAGCAGTAGATAATTTAGGTTGACGTACATCCTGCAAAGCCATAAATGAGAAACAAAAACAAGTAATACAGGAAACTGAGCTCAAAATTACCAAGATATAAATGGATAGTTGATGGCACCAGGCAACACCAACAGGAGCAGTTAAGGTGATAAGTCGAAAAACTAAAACAGTGGGATTTATGAATCCTATATCATGATGTTAGCCATTAATAAAATTCTGTCCAGATAAGACTGAAGTTTGGATAACATATATGTGACAACTAGATACATAATTGAGCCACAAGCAAAGTGTGCATTCACAGATATTAAAAACATGTAGAAACAAATTTAGGAAGCAGTTCCTCTGCTCACCAATAACCCTTGTATGGATATGCTACTTTGATGTTAGCATGCTTATTGTACCCATATAGCTAATTAAATTATGATCAGAACCAGACCAGTTGAACAATTGCTTTGGAGATTATCAAAGATGTTCCTAGAGAAAAATCCAAACATGCCTTGTATGGGAGAGAATAAAGGAAAAGAAAAAGAAAGAAGACCAAGAAAAAGACAATTTGTTTACAGTACCTGAGCATACATTTCCGGACTAAAATCACTATTCCACCCATTTTCTATTTGTTCGTTATCTAATGGTTCTGGAACATCAAAAAACTCATCAGCAGGATCATTCAGGCCAACTAGGCTGGCATGTTCTGAAGGCGAATTGACAAATTCTTCACTTGCATATTCATTGGCCTTCCCATCATTTGATGATATTTGAGCATCAACTCTATTTTCTGCTGCAACCTGATGCAACATAACACTGCTTGCCAACTCCCCCGAAGAGAAGTCACGAGGAAAGCTCCCTAGTTTTGTGCCAAACAATTCACGCAATGCTGAAAATCCACAAACGTATACTTATAATTCAAAATCCCATAGCTTATTGTACGCACCAAAAAAAAAGAAAGAAAGAAAGGCAAACATCAAAACTCTAAATCTAGATCAAACATTGAAGTCCACCAGAAATTCTTCCAAGCATTCGGATGGTTATAGATCGAGCTGCAGAAGTTCTTAGATATGATCTCCAGAATTTCCAGTCAATAGCAAGCATATGCTTTACCACAGAACGTTTTCCTTTGTCCAAAGGAGATATGACATATCCTCCACCTGCAAGATTGTGCAAAGAGGAGAAAAGTTCCTTAACATCGGTAGGGGATGAGAGTACATGAAATTCAACTAATTGGAACAAACTCTACTTCTAGATAGTGAAACTTATGCCAGGGAAGAAGAGCACAACATATCTTTAAGGATTCATAACTAAAGTACCAAAACAATAAATGCCAATGCATGTCTGCTTTCAAATTATAGTATGCGAATGCACAGACAGTTTGAAATGTTGAGATAGCATGTGATTCAAAGACTTTGAAGAACCAGGAAATTTTATTTCCACTTCCTTCCTTTCTATTTTGATTACAAGATTAGTAACCTTATGACAAAAATGAGAAAGCAGAAGGAAAATAACACATCCTTTTACTTCCAAATTTCAAGCATACATTACTTTTAAGGCAGGCACGGACGTAGCCTCTTTGGGGTGGGCACTTCTTGTGAAACACAGAATGATGGAGAATAACTGCAGCAGTAAAAACCCAGAAGTTATGTTCTTGTACAAAAAGTTCTCTCATTAGGATAATTTATGATATTGATACATGGGCCTCACTACCATATGTTCCATCATCTTCCCGCCTCCAATAACGACGTAACAGAAAATCTCTTCGCTTCATTCCCCTGTAGAGTATAAGTTTTGCCCAAGATGAGTAAAATTGGAACCCCAAAAGTAATTGTTACAAGCAAATGTACAAAAGTGTATAAGTCTTGCTCTTACCAAGGTAACCAATCACTATATAACTGCTTGTGAATAATATCAGTATGACCATCGAGGTGCTCAACCACACTGCCTTTGTAGAAACAGAAATCCCATCTAGAACGCATAAGGTAAGGTAAACTTGGTAAAAGAATGTATTTTCTGAACAAAAATAAAACTAAGAATTCCTTTAAGAGAATAACTTCTAATTTTTCTTTTGGCACGGGCTGACAAATAAGATGAAACATAACTGACATCTGAGCTGTAAAATGTCGATCAAGTTCCTTCTATTTGGAACAATAGATTCCCCATGATAAGTCATGTCTAAATAATCTCTGCAAGTGCTTTCTAACAATAACTTTCCTATTGTTTCTACTCCTTTCCATCCTGCTCATTCACAAAGTCAATGCATCATTTGCAAGATGGTCAAAAGACTTACTCCGATCTCGAGGGACCAAGGGACATAAGAGTTTGGAAAATAGCTTCTGAGGTCCCATCAACCACACCCACTGCCATTATTGCAGGATGATCATCCCACTAACAAGAAAGGAAACAACATTACTCAAATGACTGTGATAAAAGGACCAAATATATAGAGGACAAGGGATGTGCCTACTTTTCTGTGAGAATCTCTATCTTTTGCTTCTTTAAAGAGTCTCAAGCCTACAAGCATCCATGTTGTTACATATGGAATTCAACATGCCTCAAACAGTTTATTTTAAAACACTACAAACCATTATGACACCCAAAGATGGTCCAGGATGATGGTGCAATTACATCAGTTACTTGATCTGACTGTATGGATGAACAAAGAGTCCAGTCTATCGATTTCACCCGACTGGAACCACTCAATCTGACAGTGATTCGGGAAATATAAGAAAAGGAGCATTTTGATCATCAAATAAGAGAAAAAAACTTAAAAGGTCAACAGCTTTAAACAGTTGACATCATTATGAGAATATTTAAATTTTAAAGGAATTTGCTGCAAGATCAGGTGCACAGGCAGAAAACTGAAGGTAGGTATGTTGCGTAAGTTTTTCTAGAGCAGTCCGACATATATCGGATCGGGTTATTATACCTAAAAGACTGCCAGCGGCTCTTTGAACAACCAGCAATGTTAGGACCACCCTGCAGATTTGCATAAGCCTTAGTCAATCTTATACATATAAATGTCAAATTAAAATCAATAATAATAAGAAGTTCAACAACCTTTAAAGCTGTTTCCTGAAAAGACTGAATCCATCTTGCTGCCTCTTCAGGACTGGTTGCTCCCAGCTAAAATTATTTAGATTTCATAACATAGTCAGAAAGATTTAAAACATAAAGAGAATCTTTTGATAAAGTAGTCAGCTTACCTTAAGTTGATCATTGTGATTAGAGGTATTATAAAGAGTAAATATGAAGAATACCTGCAAGTTTGACAAGACATTTAGAAACCATCGGTGTCTTAAACAAAACTTAATGTGTAACCTACAAAACAATGGTGAACATATAAAGCTTTCATACTTTTCTGTGAATGTTCTCTCTTCCATTATCAGTTACCCGAATGCATGAATCAACAATGGCACTTCTAAGAGGACCCTGAAAAGAAAATAACATTCTCTTGCTCAGAAATTTATCATCAATTCTAAATCTTTCAGTAGATTCTCTCTACTGTACATTTGATCATTTGGTCTGAAATAATACATAATTATCCAGCATGGTTCTTGATCCAACTCACCAACGATTCTTTTGTTTTATCAGTTCTAAGTTCATTGTCCTCAATTATTAATAGGATACACGATGATATTATATGTTTGTCCTTACAAGGTGATGACATAAACAACGCCAGCATGCAATAGCATATTGGAAAGCAAGTTTAGAGGCAATTTTCGCTTCAGGGCAAAGCTTCTTACCTAGATCCAACTCATTTGGCAAAACAAGAACCTCAACACCCCACCCAAAGATTTAAAAAACAAAAAAAGAAAAGGGAAAAGTGGAAAAAAGAAAAGCGGTGGCTAGAGTGATATACACCTACTAGCTGGACATGTAGACCACAGATGAACTGACGTTGACCGACAATACTAAAGGGAAAAAGAAAACATTCCTGACACTGGAAATATGTACAAATATCACTGATAAAACATCAGAATGTGCTCTGCGATTCTATCGAATTTATGGTGACAACTTGAATAAAGCAAATCCAGCGTTTAAAGGGAAATACAGAATCCCAAGAAAAATTAAAGAGGAAAATTGAAAAAAGAGAGAGAGAGAGAGAGAGAGGAAGTTAGTCGAACACACTTCCACTTTCATTAAGCCTATGTCCGAAAGAAAGAAACGTTTGAAGATAGCGATCCTTGCATTAGTCTGATAAGCTTGACAAGCAGGCCAAAGGAAAGACCAGAGGTTTAATAGCTTCATAAGTCATGACTATCAACCACCAAACAGTGAGTGAAATATAATGCTTAAATAATTGCAACCAAAAACTTCGGCGAACACTTGTTCTCTCGAGCAAAAAAAAAAAAAAGGCCTCACTTGTTACACACTCCGATGCTATTGTTTAAAGGCAATGTTTAACACACAACACTATACTCTAAAAGCAAAATTCTGATAAGGTAAAAGAAGCGGGGGGAAAAAGAAAACTAGACATAAAAAATAGTCCGAAATCAAGAAAGGATGTGTAAATTAAGAAAAACCCAATAGAAACAGAGACACAGTTCAATGAAACAAAAATAGAAACATCACACTCAGAAACGATTTTAAATTCTTCACAAGAAACTCAGTGCATGGATCAGAACGCGACAGCAAAATCAACAAAGAAACGTACACGTTAAGATTCACAAAACGTAACAAGTCATTACAAAATGCATTTTAACCAAGCAACAGGCAAACACAAATCGACAAAGCGAGACCTCATCTTTAGAAGTGGGAGTAGACTTGAAGCTCTTGAGGACGTGATCTTCGAGAACAAAGTAGCGCTTTCTAGAGTACTGCAATCCAATCCGATTCGACCGTATCAGATACAACCACCCTTCCATTCGTTCTTCTTCTCGTATCGACGACGTCGTCTCCATCTCTTCTCTTCTTTAATACACAAAACCTAAATTTCCAAATAATCTCAAGCCAATCAAACAGACAAACACAATTCTCACTACATGACCAACACAAATCTATACAAAAGCACGCATCAACACATCGTTATCATCAACACAAACACATATATGTATATACGTATATGTATGTGTGTTGCGAATGGAAGATGAACATGGGTAAAATGTAGGCAAAATTTGGGTTTTGGTTTCTTATCTAATTGTGGTTTTGTTTCTGTCGTCTGCAATTTCCTATATTCTTCTCGTTTTCTTTTCATTTCTCTCCTGTAAAGTAACTGATTTTCAATTGGGTGACGTGGGTAATGAGACAAAGATTGACAGTAGCGAATATTGGTTCATCCCTTCGATTTACCGCTTTACCCTTGCTATTTTCTTTGCTTGGTCGTCTAGTTGTTGAAAATTAATTTCATTTTAGCAAGAGATTCAGTTTAAGGCTGGAGCCGAATGATAGATCCAAACGATTCAATTTCAGAAGCCAATCAACCATGTACAACTGTCCCTTTATAAAAGGCATGTGGACTTCTTTTAGACTTTGTCATGCGCTGTTTTACCAGCTGTTTCACGTTTCATTGCGAGCAGAGACAGCAATGAAGTCTGAGCTCGATTCAACGTGACTCATAATTAAACGATGTCGTTTTTTTTTTAATTTCTAAATTTTTTTCTTTTTCTTTCATTGTTTGGAATTATATTATTTATGCATTAACAAAATTAAGGAGCAATCCATTGGACTCGGACGATGATGTTGTCCAATTCCAAATCCACGCTTAAGACTTTAGTATGAATATTCTTTTAACAAAAGGGGTGGGAGGGTTTCTTCTGTATCAAAATACGATATGGTTCCAATTTCGGGAGAAATACATGTTTACTTTCAGAGATTTAAGCTATTAGTTATTTGTTAGGTGGGCATAGTCATAGTCATAGTCATAGTCCCCATGTTAAATATGTAATCTGTTTATTTGCTTGTCACCTTAAACTCCTTACCTTTAACTTGTGGGAAGAGATTAATTATTTAAAGTGCATGTAACAATCCCTTTACTCAGTACATTACTTTTTCTTTAACATCTTATCTTCTTTACTTTTGTAATTCTAAATAATTTGACTTAATGATTAAGTAAATATATATTTTATAAACTTGAATCTCTTGAACAAAAATTTTTACATTTCTGTCTCATTTTAGATCTTATTTAAATTAATTATGAACAATATATTTTGTTTTTTAAGTAAATATTTATTTTCCTTTTCAATATTTAAAGAAAACATTATGTATTTTTATATCATACTTTTAATATTTGAAAGAAAATCTAAAATCACAACCAAACCAACTCTAATAAACGGTGAATTATCTAAGTCCACCTTCAATAGTTACTAGTAAATAAAGTTATTTTCGATATTTTCAAAATAAAAATAAATAATAAAATAAAACTGAAACGAAAACATAAAATCAAAAGTCACAATAGAATAAGAAATATAATAAAATAATATATTTTTTTCTTCCTTTGAGATTGTGACGGATGGTTTTCAGGTATGAAAGGTTCAATGCACCTTCGAGGCTAAGAAAGTA
>JAOSBK010000205.1:7984496-8009279 GCA_027568895.1 Erythroxylum shatona | reverse complement strand
GCGCGCGTTTGCTACCTCCGCTTTTGATTGCATCCGTTCTCTCGCTGTCGTTCTTTGTGCTTCTGTTTTTCGTTTCCAGAAGTTTCCGTTCGTTTTCATTTTTGTTTCTGCTTTTCTGGTTGGGATCCGGTTTCAAGATCGGGTTCCAACAACAATAGTCTCTAGTTCAGGTAGTTGATCTGTGTTAGTTTGAGTATTTTAAACTTTCATAAGTTCAATTTTGCTCCCATTGTCTTCCTTTAAAAGAAACTCTTTCTATAAAATGACAACATACTTTGAAACAAATACCTGTTGTTCCAAAACATTATAAAACTATTATCCTGTCAGTTCTTTAGGATATCCTACAGACAGATACTTGTCAGATTTAGCTTCTAGCTTATCTGATTGATTCTGTTTCAAATAAGTTGGACAACCCCAAACTTTCATATGAGAAAGATAGGGTTTCTTATTAGTCCATATCTCATATAGAGTAAAATCAACATAATTTTAAAGGAGTCTATTTAACACATAAACAATAGTCTCGAGTGTATATCCCTGAAAGGATTTTGATTGATCTACTAATCCCATCATTGACCTCACCATGTCCAACAAGGTTCGATTTCTCCTTTCTGCCATACCATTATGTTGCAAGGTGAAAGGTAGAGTCCATTGATCAAAATGTTTTAATACTTCTACCAAGTTGTTTATTTACTTCATTTTTTAATTTATTAAACTTTTCAAAGGACTTAGATTTATATCTCATCAGATGTAAATACTTATATTGTGAATAATCATTGATGAAGTAATGAAGTATATGAAACCACTTTTGGCATATATGGACATCGGACTACATACATCTAAATGTATTAAGTCCAATAGCCCAGTAGTTTGTTCACCTTTTCCCTTAAATTATCATCTTATCTAATAAGCAGAATTCACATGTTCCATATGATTCATAATCAAATGAACCGAAACTACCACACTTGTGTAGTTTAATCATACATCTGTCACTTATATGGCTAAGGCGATAATGCCATAAGTAAGATAATTTCATATTATCTAATTTTTTTCTTTTATTGTCGTTGATATTTAAAACTGGATTAGACATATCTAATATGTATATTCTGTTACATAATGTACCCATAGCATAAAGCATTCCATTTAAACTAATAAAATAACCATTGTTACTAAAATTTAAATGGAAAATAGCTTTATTAAGTCTAGAAATTGAAATAATATTCTTAGTCAATATAGGTACATAATAATAACTATCCAATTCTATTACAAGCCTACTAGGGAGTGTCAATACATAAGTTACTATGGCTAATGTAGCAACTCTTACTCCATTGCCCAATGCGCGGGTCCGACTCTCCCTTGTTATGTTATCTACTATTCTTGATGCCCTATATATCAATACATATGTGTGAGCCACAATTGGTATCTAATACCCATACATTATTATTAGAAGCAATATTAATATCAATAACAAGCATACTTAACGTAGATGCGTCATCTAATTCCTTCTTCTACTTAAGTGACTCCAAATAGGCCTTATAATTTTTTTTCTAATGGCCATCTTTGCCATAGTGGAAGCATGTTCCCTTAGGGGTTGTCTCCTTAGTTTTCTTCTTGGCCACACCTCCCTTAGGCCTTATGAACTTCTTCTTTTGGTTCTTCCTCCTCGAACTACAAGAGTCCACTAGTGTCACAATCTTACCGTCCTTGCAGATAGATGGCTCAATTATTTTGAGCAAGTTTATCGGCTCATGAATCGTTCTGGATATTTGGTTCATTAGATAGTTAAGCACAAACTGTGAATAACTATCAGTCAAACTAGTTAGAATTAAGTTTATACTTAATTCATGATCTATAAAAAAACCTAAGGAGGAAAACCTCTTAATATAGCCATTCATCTTCAGTGCATATTGCATTAGAGATGTCCCCTTAACCATTTTGGAGTAGAAAAGCAACCTTAAGGTCTTGAACCTTTTGGACATAGCTTGCTCATCAAACAACTCCCTTAGATGATAGACTGTGGTATGAGCATCCATAACGTTAGAAGCTTTTGGAATTTTGGTGACATAGTGGCTAGTATTATGCAGCTAGCCATCTCATTACCATTAAGATGCTTTCTGTATGCCCTCTGATAACTATTAGAAGCATCAACCGTAGGGGGATCAAGAAGTGGTTCTTCCAAGAAGTTGCCTAGTTTCTCTGACTTGAGAACTATTCTTAGATCCCTAAGCCAATCTAGGAAGTTGGTCCAGTCAACTTATTGACTTTTATAAGTGAGTGTAGGTTTACACTAGTTGTCATGGTGTTGATTCTTACAACTAATGTCAAAGAGAGAAATGGTGTTAGAGGGTACGTAGATATATGTCAATTAGGATTTTAATAACATGCAGTGTCGCCCCCACTATTTTCTCACGAATCCATAACCCTCGAAATGAATCTGAGAGAACTTGTATAGAAGTTCTACTAGTGGATCGATATCCAATATCCCTAAGAATGACGTTAGGTTTGCCCAACGAGCCACCTTAGGTCAATCGGTAGGTATCGATTATACCGATTGCATTTATAATGCAACTGTGTGCACTCACATTGGGCTATCAACTCTTGATGCATGTACATCTCACGGACACTGCCCAACTTCTCCTCTGTCCATATTGACCTTAGGTTTGGCAAACAAATCAATGCTTCTAGTTAAAATCAACCCATTAATCCGAAAATCATATTCCATAGATCAAACTATTTGTGTAGAGCGGGCTTGGGATCGCCTAACAGCCTAACTCTAAAAGAACTCTAGTTCTCACCATATTAGTGAAAGGCATTAGTTTTAATATTCTAGGTGAGGGATTTCTACTTAGGTCTCATCTAACTAGGATGGTATATATATATATATATATATATATATATATATATATATAGTTATTATAGCTATATGGCATGATATGGACACCCCAATCATATTGGGATTAGGTCCATAACCATCCATGATGCAAGTCCAAACAATCCTAACATGCATTCTCTAATGCATCAAATTAAACACATAAGTTTTGGTTGTGACAATTTATGGATCCTAAAATTTGGAAGTCAATTCAACTCTTGAATCAAATGGCTTACTAATTTTAATCTAGGCTAAATTTAATTTTACATGTCATTTCGATTTGGAATATAATATTAATCAAATTAAATTAAACTCCAATTTCTAAAAATTAATTCAAAAATTAATACACCTTAAAATTAATTATTTGATGTCAAAATTAAACACTTTAATTTTTTCACACATGCCACTTTCTAGTAACAAATCATCATTCTGCACATCTGTAGGTCATTTCAAGCTCATAAAAATAATTTTGGAATTACCCAAAGTCATCAAGATAACCGAAACTACATCCAAACACATAAAAATGACAAGTTTGACATCTAAATTTTTTTCAAAAATCTAATTTTGAGCAAATTCTTTTTGGCATGCATAAGACATCAAAATAACACATTTTTATCACATAAAAATATTTTTAAGGTTCTGGAACCGAAACATACACATACAAAAATTATCAAACAAAAACAGTTCCATTAATGTCAACAAAACTGACCAGATCTGTTTACTTTTTGAAACATTAATTAAAAAATTAATTAAGTCTGAAAAATTCCATAAGATTAAACACAATCTAAATGTGTTTACACAATTTCTCCATAATCAAGAAAAACATGTTCAACCTTAATAATTTAGCCAACTAACATCATATGTTCTACAAGAAAACATTTTTCATGCATGTTGTATAAAATTCAAAAACAAATATTTTAATCACATTAATTCAATTGTCAATCATGAAAACCATCTACAAACATCTTATAAGTAGATCAGTGAAATAAAATCGTGAAAACAAATTTTCATAATTTAATTTTGATTTTTCTAAGAACAAAACCTTAGTAATCACAACCATGCAATCCTATTGCATATGTAAAAGAAACTACATCTAATAGGCATAAGATGGCTCTGATACCATTGTTGGATTTTGATCTTGTATCACTTGCATGAAAAATAGAAAACAGCAGCGGAAATATAAAACAAAACCTAAAAAGTCATGAACTTTCAAGTGCCATTAGAAGTAACTTTAACAAAACATGAACTTAAGATGTATACCTTACAATCTCCTTCGTTCTTTGTTGTCTTTACCTCTTTGGGTTATCATAAACCACAACAACCAAAGGAGGAAATCTCTAATAGTATCCACGCAAAGAGAGAAACTTGAAACCTCTTAGGAAGAATGGCTAAAACACACACAAAGTGTTAGCTTTATGATGCATTTTTTGAGAGAGTGTTTGTAGAGAGTGAGAGAAGATGATGAACATTTCACCAAAAAGTCTCTTGTTTTTACACAACATTTGGATGAAAATTGATGTTTCTTATACTCTTTTGCCTTCCTATAACACCCAACATCAATGGAGAGTAACATTAGAATAGATTATCTATATGATTGTCTCATGCAAGTCATGCAATGTACTTATTACTCTTAGCTAGCATCTATATGTTAACTCTAAACAACTCATGCTTAAGCTTATGAGATCCACTACTTGATCTAATCAAGGAGTATAACATATGCTAGTCTATCTAGTTTAATAATGTCCCATCTCATTAATCCTATGACTAGGGATAATTTAGATACTAACATAATTACAAATGATAGGAATCTCATTATCATGATCTCATCATGATTTCCTTCATGTTATGTAATGTATCAAAGACTTCATTGATTTGAATTAAGATCACTATCAATTCATAAAGAACATGAACATCAAATTAACGAAAAACCTTTTTTATTAATAAAAAAGATTTGTACAATAAGTGCTAAAGGTGATTGTCTTTAGAGCACTTCTCTAACAATAGCAAGTCTAAAAAGATATTATCTTTTTAGAACATATATTTGTTTAATATATGCCTTTTGCTCTATTTTTCAATTAAATATCATCCTTTACAAATTGCAAACTCCAGAGTAATAAACCATGTAGTAAAAAAATAGGGATGCCTTTATACAATTCCATAAAATATTATACAAAACACAATAATTTTATGTAGGTGATAACTCAAAAGTTGTTGTACAAAGGATTGACATGTGTAAGTTAGACATGCATGGTAGCCAACCCTTAATCCTTATAAAGGATTTAATTAAACTTGAATTTAATTATACACTTTTACATTGGTGGAATGGATTTCTATCTTAGAACTATTTGTTATATTCATAGATCTATTTTGGATTATTTCAACATACTAATTTTTTTTATCAAATTAGTAATGTAATTTATTAATTACTTACATCATCTGGTAATTTAAATCAACAATTTGGTCATGTGTTCTACTATTTCACATAGGTTAAAAATGAATAATTAGATTAGCTAAGAAGGCCTCCTAAATAATTTGAATCAAGTAGATATATCTATTTGTAAGCATTGTCTAGGTGATAAAATGAAAAGAAAGCCATATGGAAAAGGAACATAAGCTTATAATATATTACAATTAATTCATTCAGACATTTGAAGTTCGGTGAATGTGAAGATAAGATGAGTGGTTACATATTTCATCACTTTTATAGATGACAATACTCGATATTACCATGTCTACTTGACTTCTTACAAATTGAAAGCATTAAATTATTTAATAAAACATATGAATAACCAATTGAATGAGGACAATAATATCTGTATGAATAGTTCAAGATATTATATGATGAAAAAGGAATAACAAGGCAATTGAGTACTTCTCGAATCCCATAACAAAATGACTTTGCAAAACTATGAAATAAAATACTAATAGAAATGCTTAGGTTAATAATGACACAAGTAATTTTACTTATTAGTTATTATGTTGTTGTCTTGCTCACAACCGCTCATATACTTATCAACATACTTATAAAATCAATTACAAACACTCCATATAAGGTGTAAATAAGTAGAAAGCCTAATACGATAAACCTAATATCATGGAAGAGTGCTACCTATGTTTTTGAACTCTTTTATAAATATGAGAAACTAGGCCCAAAGGAAAAGAAAAGTATCTTTAGTAGATAATATTAACACTTAAAAAGATATGTGTTCATAGGTATATAGAGTAGTGAAGGAGTAACCAAATTAGGTTAAGAAGTCACATTTTAAGAAAATGAGTTTCTAAAGCAGTGTGAAATAAGAAAACACCTAATTTTATATAAGAATCATTATCTAAGTGGTTTTGTTACATAAAATCAAGAAGAGGGGTCTATTTAAGTAGGAGCAATTTGGAAATAAAAAATTAACTTAACATCAATTTGTATTGCAATACAATAAAAAGTTTACCTATTGTATTTGATATGAGAGGGAGCAATCAAGAGACTCAGGATATTAATTATCTCATAGAATAGAAAGGAAATTTTCATAATTATCTCACAAAAGAGGTTGAATCAAGAAATATAAATGAGACTCTCACTAATCTTATTAAAGAAGAATAAATGAAAGCTATGAAGGAGGAAATGAATTATTTAAACTCTAATCAAGTATAAGATATGATTGATCTTACTAATGGACTTAAATGTTATTGGGAACAAATAAGTTATCAAAATAAAGCTAAAATTTAAGGGCAGTACTAAAAGATGTAAGGCATACCTTGCGATTAAAGAATATACATAACATGAGGGAAGTAATTATTAAGAGACATTTTCACTAATTATTAGGTTTGCTTTGATTAGATTTTTTTGCTTTGATCAAATCAATACTAGCTATAGTAGCTAGTTTGGATAATGAATTATACTAAGGTTAATTATCAATAAAGCCCAAAATTTCATTAATTTTTAATTATAGCCTAAATTTGAAAAGTTAGCAATAAAATGCCAAAACTTTTAATTTTTTCAAATTCTAGCCTGACATTAGTTTGATCGTTATCTTTGTTGACATGACACTACTACGTGTCAAGGGACCCTTATTAATTAAACACGTTAGTGTAATTAGTAGAAGTCAATCTAATTATTGAAACGATGTTCTTTTATGATAAAACTAAGACGATGTAGCTTTGATAAATGAACAACAAATGCATCATTCTTAATCTGTAACCTAAACCCCTAAATTTTCTCTCACTCACACACGAAATCACACTCATCCCATCTTTCTCAATCTGTTGCATAAATCCCTAAATAATAAATAGGAACGATAGGGTGTTTTATAGTAGCCTATCGTCAGTGACTAATTGCTGCCCAACTTTAGTACTCCTATGTAACTAGCTGCCTCCCTTAACGCCAGCTATTGGTAGGTGTAACTACAATGAAGACCTAGTCGCAACATGGAGGAGCAACCATGCTTGCATCTTGCCATGACATGTTAGAGTGTTTAATGAGGCACTTCCTCACATTGCAAGCTCAGCCTTAGTTGTGTCCCTCCTCTATGGCGAGTCACAATCACCAGTTGCACTTCTTCTCTGACGAGTGGTAACTTCTCACACCAATCCAAAACAAGTCACAACAACGATTGCTAAACACCATTAGTTTCTAGTAGCAATACAGACAAGCACCAATATGACACTTCTTTATCCAATTAGCACCAATGGCTTCTCTAATCCATGTAATACAACCAAACCTTAGACAATATCTAAGATGACCCATCATCAAAATATGATGTTTTGTTGTTCTCAACCACAACCATTGATATATCATCTAGAAATTTGGCTTGGAGCTTATCGTGTCTCTTGAATTTCTTGAATTCATAAGCAAGCTATGAGGACTTATGTAATAGCCCATTCCTACACTTAGGAATTTATCCGTTATATGAAGTCATATGAGTCATATCATATGAGAATACATAAAGTACATTTCATTTACATGCATCATATTCATATACATATATGAATTATGATTTATTACATATTGAGAAGATAGTTTATGCACTCAATTGATTTATTCTGGGGTATAAAAGATTTAATTATTTATGTTATGATTTTGTGATTGTGAATTGATCATTTCTTGAATTCTGGTTTGATGGTGAATTCTGGTTTGATGGACTACAATTAGTAAATTGAAATTTTTTTCACAATTGGGTGATTGACGAAGTGTTATGCGCATCTAGCATAGGAAAAATATTAATTGGCAAGACTAATTGATACATGGGAACTTAGGGTGATCAAGCCTAAGAAATAGTAACACATGACATTAATAAAAGTGTGATACATGGATTGATTAAATGACTAACAAATGGTGGTTTAATTAGGTGAAAAATTGCCTAGTGATAATGAGACAAATGGACTAATTATGGAGTGTCAAATGGAAGTTGAAGTAGAAGACATATGGCTAGGTCTTAGCATGACATGTGTCCACCTTCTCCTCCACACATCTACAGCCACGTCTCTCACACTTTCAAGACCACCTTCTTCCATGTTTTGGTCTTATGTTTTCTTCTTCTTTCTTTTACCAATGACACACTCACATAATCTCCCTAACCCTTGAAATTTTGCCAAAATTTTGTAGCCTTCACCTTGCAATTGAAAACCTTATGTTCCCACCTTATTTTTAGAGTATACCTTATCCTTACATATTTGAAAGGATAGTTAGTCTAAAGATTGAGGAGGTTTTGAGCTGAACAAGTAAGTAATTTTTGATCTCTATAGCATGTTAAGATAGAAACATTCATGATGATTAAATTGAGAGATGAGTGATATGTAGGGTTGATGTTAAAGTTGTGCTGGAATTTGATGAATGAATGTATGGTTTTTGCTTTATTTTTGGAGCTTAAAAATAGTGGATTATATAGATGGTTTAGATTGAGATTTGAATTGTAAATGATGATGTAACTATGCAGAAAAATGGGTGTTTAGGAGTGTTCTAAAAATTGATAAGTTAGGGTTATATATATGAAGGTGAATGATAGTTCTGTTTTGATTATGATTCATGAAAGACTATGATTTATGAGTTATGATGTTAAAATTTGGAAAAAGATTGAAGGAAAAGGATGGTGAATCATCTGTTTACCCATTCCACGATCGTGGAAAGGTACGTACAATCATAGGAAATGCCCTGGAGAAGAAAAGTTTATGTTTTGTCTTTCCGCTATCATGGAAAAGTACCCACAATCGTGGGAAATGCTTGGGAAATGAAAAATTCTATTTTGTGCGATTATTGAACCAACTAAGGGTAAGTTACTTTACCTTGGTATATTTGGATTTGATTAAGGTTGGAAATGAACCTAGATGGTTATTTGATTGATTGATTAAGGGTTTGATAAGTTTAAGTTGATAATTGATGCTAGAATTGTTTGATAAGTTTAAGTTGATAATTGATGCTAGAATTAAGGAATGGATTGTTTGATATCAATGTATATGAATTTGGGAAGTATGAGTTGTTAAAGAAATGAAGGTGTCTTTATGAATGCAAATGTGATACAAGGGATATAAGTCATTAATTAAGTATGACTGAATGAGAATTTTGAAAGTTGTGTGAGTATGAAATGTTAGGAAATGATAGATAAATATATGATTGAATGAATTGAAAGTAATCGAGATGTCTTAAGGAATTGATCTAATCTCCAATAAGTTATATACAAGATATGACGAATGAATGAGCAAGATTTGTGAATAAGGTTACATATCCCTGATAGTCGATTGAGCATACATTAAACATAACACATATACATGTGTATGATTGGGTATTCAGTTGATTAAACAAGTTAGTAATGCCTACATATGTGTGTATTGCATGATATAGAAGCACAAATTGACCAATCGCATCTAGAAATTATCGGATCATCAAGGCAATAGCTATTCTAGAGCATACTGTAAGTCAAACTAGATGTTCTCTCACCATACTTTAATTGCTTTGTTTAAAATTCAATTATTGAATTGGTACTCATGTGATTGTGATAATTTCGAACCATCAATTGTTCAAGGAGAATAATATTTGAGAATGTATTGGAAATGTTTTAAAAATGTATGTGAATATGGAAATATGTGTTCTCAACTGAACGTTGAATGTTAGACTTAGATCTAAAGAATGTGATATATGACTGAAATATATCGAATGTGAAATAATGAATGCATCATATGTGAATTGTTGCATCTCATTATATTAAAATGCATGAACAGATAAAGAAGTTGTGATCGGAGTGGCCTAAGTGAGAAAGAGCTTAAAGCTCATAAATGTGCACAAAGAGTCACAAGTTCAGTTATCAATGAGCTTAGTATCCATAATAGGTACAGGACAGTATATAAAATGAGCCTGGTAGTCACAATGGATACGAGATAATTAAATAGACGCTCGGTCACAACAAAGTAAAAATGAAGTGAGTCATATTTGCATTTACATATGCATCCTTATTTATGAAATGATTGAATGGATATACCTTATTGACTAATTGAATTAACATGCCCATTGAACTGAGATGAAATATTGAATGGTTGAAATTAATGAAGTATATGATGTGATGTGAGTTATTCATATATATGACATATTTGGTAAAATAGACTATATATATGTTAGTGAGTGATGATATGAGTGAGTACATCGATAATGGTTCACTCATTGAGTTCATAAACTCATCAAAATTGTAATGTTATTTTTCAGTTTCAAAGGAGTTCCAACTCTTAAGCAGATCAAGTAGAAGTCTAGTATTTGTGTTTTGGAGCAAGAACGACTCAAAGGTCGGTCAGTTGATATTAAAGAGTCTAGATAGGATATTTTGGTGTAAAATTCCACTCCATGTAAAATTTCTTATAAAGAGTAGCAAACTCTTAGATGTTGTTAGAAATGTATATATGTTGATTATGTACTGTAATGCTACAATGCATGTTCATGTTTATGAATAAAATGAGAAGTTTTGATCTTCTTAAATACTTTTTTATGTAAGATGCCTTAATAAGTAAATGTGATTGCTCTAACATGCCATTCTCATGGGGTATATTCTTGAAAAAAATCTATGGATGTTTGGGCATATGCACTATGGCAGTGATGTGTTACAACTTATGATCTCATTACAGAGGTTTTTGCAGTCTTAATTCGTAAAATCAAAGAATAATCAAATCTCAATCAAAATTTAAGGTTTCATAAAAAATGCAATCCTAATTTAGGTTATAAATTGAGAATGATGAGATTGTTGTTCATTTGTTGAAACGATGTCATCTCAGTTTTATCATGAAATGACGTCCTTTCAATAATCAAATTGACTTATGCTAATTACGCTAACGTGTTTGAATAATGAGGGTTCCTTGACATGTGACAGTGTCACGTCAACAAAGATAATGGTTAGACTATTGTTGAGCTAGAATTTAAAAATAAAAATTTAGGTATTTTATTGCTATATTTTAAAGTTTGGGCTATAATTGAAAATTTGATGAAAGTTTGGCCTTTTTTTGGTCATTAACCCTTATATTAAATGGATGTGAATACTACATTTCTTAATGATTTTTTTTAAGAATAAATCTATATAGCATAACCTATATGTTTTATTTAAACCGGCTGATAATATAAAGTAAATTGATTATTAAAATTGATTTATAGCCTAAAGTAATCCTCTAAACAATGGCACATTTATTTTCATAATGTAAATATTATGTGTGATTTCTATATAATTGATGAAATTCATTGTGTATGCATAAAAGGATATAAAGATTATTTGGCTATTTCATCCTTATACACGGATCTTTTGATTGCTTGTAATAATTATGAGTTAAACAAATAAAAAACTGGTTGTCATCTGAATTTGAAATAAAGGATGTTAGTGAAGTTGCATATATACTTATAGTGAAGATTTCAAAAGATCATTGTCTCTTTCACTACAGACATATATTTAGAAAATTTTAAATGATTCCATATGCAGTAATATAAGACATTGATAATCCTATCATTAAAGGTGAAGATCTCAACATAAATTTTATCTAATAACACCATAAGAAAGAAAAAGAAAGAAGAAAGTTATTCTAGTATAATGATGTGTATATGCCTAAATATTTTTTATGCTTGAAATGGCAAGTACATATTAGTCAAATATAGGTAAAAAAAAAAGGAAGATCATAAAGAGAATATTAAGGTATGTAAAAGGTACTATTAATCACCCATTATATTATTAAAGGAGTGACCGATGTATACAAGGTTATATATATGCAAATTAGGGATGAGATTTAAATGAGATAAAATCTTCTTTTGGATTTGTTTTCTTCGTCTAGAGTTGTTTTGTATTACATAAAAAAGTAAGAAACAATCATATGTTACTTTATTCACAATAAAAGCTAAATTCATAGCATTTCCAATTGCAGCACAACTTATTTAGATTAGACATTTTTCAATTCATTTGAGAGTTACTAAAACCAAAATTGATCCATTATTATTCAATTGTGATAGGCAAACACCAATAGCTTATATGAAAGATCCTAAAATTTGTTATGAAACTAAGCATATGGAAACTAAGTATAATTACATGAAACATATAATTACATGAGGTAAAAAGTGAACATTAAATATATATATATACATATGATACAGTGACAACAAAACCAAGAACAAAGTCATTAAAAGATACATTATTGGGCATGTGAAGTCGTTAGGATTAAATATATGTTAATATATTATTGATAAATATTTATAAATGTATGTTCATTCATTCAACTAACATGTCTAACTACACAATGTGAATTGACATTATTTATTATATACTATGCATTATATAATACTTGATTCTACAATATGTTTCTTTTTGTGAAAGTTTTGAAAGTGGATTAATGAGAATGTTAAACTAATAAGGAGGTTAACCTTCTCACTAGGTCAATCATCTCCTTTATTTGTAATAAATGGAGATGAGGCAAGTTTAAAATTTATTATCTTAGTGATAGTTGAGCATAAGAAACTTAAATTATAAATATTGTCTTAAATAATAAAAATAAAAGAAAATTATTTTGGAGTAATTAAATGATTACCATACATGTTTTAAGTGTTAGATGTGAGTTTTAAAAAGAATTTAAGAGTAAACTAGTAAACTTAGATCGACATTAATATATTTAAACTAATATTTAAACTCAGATAGGAGACATCCATCATTTTTGGAAAATTGACAATGAAAAAAGATTAATGTAAGTTCCAAGTTATATTGTGTGAAATCTTAGAGGTTAAATGAATCTTATAGTACACTTACTTTGTCTAATTTTTAAAAATTAAATTTAATATTTGTTTTCTTAAAGTGTTATAAAATTGCAAAAATGTAATTAAATAATTCTAACATCAAGGCCATTGTAGTAGTATCAATAACTATAATATATAAAATATATTTTCCAAATAAAAACAAAGAAAATATTTTAGTAAAAGATTTTTTGCAAAAAAATGTCTTTTAACCTATTAGAAGATATAAAGATATTTGTAAATAATTTATTATCATTATTAACGATGTTAAAACACTATAATATAATTATATCATGAATATACTTTTAAACTTTTCATGTAATATATGATGTAACTAATTTCTACCAGTTAGGGATAAGGTTGCATCCTACTGGATCTTCCGAAAGTTTCTACAAGATTTTCATTCATTAGTTGTTGTATTTTATATGAATAATACATAATTTATTTGTGGGCATCTAATTTGTACGAGGTAGTAAATACAGACATAGAAGTGGAATCAATCCCAACGTGCAACAGCACGTTAGATTTTCATAGTATTTATAAATATAGATTAGGAAATACATAATCTTCTTGTGTTCTACAAGTACAATTGCAGAACTCTTCACTTTTCATAGAAGAACGTCATGAGCTTGACTTCTCTAGAAATATGTTTCTCGTTCAATGTCAAGCATCATCTCCTAGTTATGGCCTTAACTGTGTTTATAAACAAACAAATACAAGTTAATTCACCTCTTTTTGCTGCCTATAAATTAATTGAATAAATATACAGCACTTGCTTTTTGTACAAAGATCCTGAAGCAGAAATTGAGTTTCTCAATCCTCAACTACTGAAAAATCTGGTTCTGCTGGCTTCTGAAGTGCGCTTGCCACACTTGAATCAGGCACTGAATGCTTTATGATTGCGCCTCTCCTTTTGCTTGCTGCATATGTAGCTAAGCCTAAACGTGGTGAATTTGTTTCAGGTTTGGCAATACTGCAGCTTTCTCTAGCTCTGAATTCATCTGCTTCCTTCTGCCTCTTGTGTCGCCGCCAGGCAGCTTGTATGAAACATGCGGCCCATGTTCTCCATTGGTGTGAGTAGAACCTGAACTTGTGTCTTAATTGCTTGCTGTGTAGTCTTCTAAACTGCGAAGCTACAAATTTCAAGTGTTCTGCACTGAGGGCAAAAGCCTCAACTTCTGAAATAGCTTTTACTGTCCGAGTTGAAGATGGAAGGATGACACTTGGACGAGGGTCTAATGCCCATGTCAACAATTCCTCGCCACAGAAGTCACCTGGACCAAGTCGAGAAGAATTGAAGAATCCAGTTCGACCACCATCAGTGGTGTAAGAGTCAAGATTGCCACGGATTATGAAGAGCATCTCATTGACAAGATCACCTTCACGAACAAGGCATGTCCCTTGAGTGCATAACGAAGGTTTAAGCCTCTCGCATATTGCGTCTAGCATCCTTTCATCCATTTGATCAAATAATGGAACCTGTTTGTTGCACAAGGTCAACAATACACTAGATATTCAGAAACTCTTGAACAGGGTCTCTTTAACCAGCACATAAATGAGAAAGTAGCTCTTTAAATTCTTTTCTGAGACTGATGTTGTTGTCAATCAGAGAAACATGCGTTCTAGTTTACCCTATTGTATGCATCTTACCACATCATTCATGTCCAGGTCTTTTATTAGAGGAACCTACATTACATATTTACAAGTGTATCTCGAGAATAGGAAAGAAGGGCTCGGTGACTTACTCTGCGCACCAAGTCAAGGCAGAGGTGTCGCTTGATGTCTCTTCGGAGATCCATCGGGAGGCCTTTTAGAAGAGCTTCTTCATCAACGCCTCCAGTGGCCAACCACTTGTAGTGGTCATATTTCCTAACAGACTCCCTTAACCCTGGTGGGAGCTGCCTGTGACGCATCCACTGTTCTGTATCGGTTCTCTTAATCCTCCATTCTTCTAAACGAACTGTCGTTGATTGGAGGTATGTCTGCCATTGGAAATGCTTCATAAGAAACAGGACATTTCTTGGACATAAAAAAGAATCACGAAAGATGAAAATAAATTCCAGGAATTATGCAAGCCAATGCCAACACAAGAATTTTTCTATTTAACAGACTTGCTTCTGGGATGAATGTTGAAATAAAACCAATGAATGACAAAAGATAGGACCTTTCATAAATGGAACGCAGAAACTATTCTTGTCTTCTTTTGTTCATCTTGATACGAAAAGCAGTTGAAAGAGTGGTATTTCTCTTTTTATTGATTCTGAAGGAGGCAGCAAAGCAATTCTAAATTTAAGGAAGAAGTTGATATCTGATGACTCACTTGCATATTCCCAATGAGCAATGCAAAGAGCACCAACCCAAATGTTGCAACAAGAATGGCAAAACTTATTTCCCCTACATAGGTGCTTGTAGAAAGATTTTGCCCCAGTGAGCTGCAAAGGACAATGAAAATTATCATTAGTACCTCAAAAGAACAACAGTTAGAGTTCTCCAAATGAAACTATTTCTTAATACAATTCGAACAAAGTAGGCTCTGTGTTTTTGCAACATTTGAATTGAAAATGCAAGTCATAAGATTTCAGAATCTACAAAAACAATAAGATTCACGGTTAATTCTGAGTTAAAAGGATATCTCTAGAGTTCAATATGTGTCTTCCAATTCTCATGATTCTGCTAGAGGACATTTATCTTCAAAAATGACACCTCCTATACAAGATTGGGAGGTCAGTACTCGGGTTACCTCAAGTTCTTTAATCCCCACCACAGGCAGTAAAAGTACTTGTTGATAAATGATGAAGTTGAAACTCCAAATGTCAATGCCTCACCATATATGCCAAACTCATAGTAACTATTGTCAGGATTGCACAGTTTTGTGATATTGCTTGAAGTGAACCAGGAATTTCTATCAGCCTCACGCACCCGATGACAATCAAAGAATTCGTACTTGCAATAAGATTTTTCCATATTACAGACACTTCTCCAGCACGCTTCTTCCCGCTCGATCGAAAGCAGATACCAGCAAGCTCCTAAAACCTTTACAGAGAAAAGAAATGGCAATCATTATCAGACGGAATACTACTTCAATTCTTGGGACAAGTTTGGCAACAGATCCGAAAATCTTGTCAATCTTCTCCATCAAATGATTGGGATTCCATTTACTTACATGGCTTGCCAGCATGTAGAGCATCAGGTTATAGGCAGCTCCAGCCCATGCCGTTTCAGTCACAACACCAGTAGCCTTTACAATTTGTGAGGAGAGTGGGTAAATAAGAAACAGCCTTGGGAGGTACTGGAAAATGATGATGAACCGAAGCACATTTTTAGTGTTTGCCATAGTCGAACCACCAAGATTTGGTATAATAGCCCAAATTAGCATCTGATATGTTGATATAAAAACAAATTAGTCAATAGTTTCAACCCCCTCAATATCCACATGCCATAAAGAAACAACTGGTTGGAAATAGGTTGGGTATCAACACACCTGAGGAAGAGGCAGGGCAGCAATGAGATCAACCCAGAAGTTCTTCTGCAAGTACCTTACAGCAATCTTTCTAGAGTCTATAACAAGCTCTCCTCTCCCAAAAACACGGGATGAAGGAGCAACATAAGCAGTATGGAAACGAATGTAAATCTGAATCATATAAAAGACATCGGCCACTGTTCTAACCATTGTAAGGACGACCTCAAGAGATATTCCAATATCTATGCACACTTCATCCCGAACTCCAGGCAAGAAAAAGAAGAGAGGATCAACAAACAAAGAAACTAAGCAAGCTACTAAAAATATCTTGTTCCATCTGTGGATAGTTGGTCCACGAGGATCCAATATCTTCTTCTTCACCCTCTCATAATCCTCGGAGAAAACTCTAGACAATACTTTAGCTTTCAATGATTTTCCAGCCCTCCCACTGGACTCTGGTATCTGTGTTCCATCAATGTTATATATGAACTTTATTACACCATCTCCGTCAATAGGTGGATCCTTTGGCAATTCAAGATCCTCTTCAAACCTGAAATTTTGCAGCTAAATCTCAATTCTGATGGCTGTGACTCACTAGGAAGAAAGCTCTATGATTTACTTATAGCAAATGGAACGAATAAACAGGGTACGAACCTTACATATCTTGAATTACCATAACCCATTCCGCAAGTATTGCTCTGGCCTCTATCGATGTATTTGGTCACTGACAAAAGATATCCTGAGGTGGGAACATATCAGGAAATTATCAGGCATTTTTTAGATATAGGTTGATAAAATCAACTGCAATTGACAAGCCATAGCTCAAAGCCCACAAGAAGCATATCTGTGGTTCCCATCAGCAGATGTCAAGTGAACTTGAGACAAGGATCTGAATCAACTTGTGGGCAAAGATGGGTTTAAAAAGGCTATCCCAGATTTTCAGGCAGAACAGAAATCAAAACAATGTGAAAATTTTTCTTTTAATATACTTCCAAGTCTGCAACAACTGAGACATACTGCTATCGAAACTGCTAGCTTTCCTTAACCCCGACATTTATTGAAGCAGAAGCATGTGAGAACTATTAATTATCCTTAAAGTTTGATGATGTCATTGTAAAATTTGATCCAAAGCCTAAAACTATGGTAGTCCAAAACCAGATACCAAGAAACGATAGTGAACTAAAATTAGGAACTGGACCACTAAACCTTCCCTTCATTGTGATATAGGAGTGCAAAACTGTGTCTATAATTAAACTCAGTCTTCACCGTTAGGTTTTTCATTAACGAGTATAAGCAGAGGAGCCAAGTCAGGAAAAGCATGAAATGAACAGTTGAGTACGAACAGAAGAACTTTGACGCTGACCATATCAAAGAAACTAGACAATAATTACTCGAGAATGTAGTCAGAAAAAGAGGGCTTTGTGAGATTAACATAGTTCAATGTTTAGAAGTGGGTTACCTCTGTGCATTACAGGTATTATAACTGGTAAAAGATGTGCAATGGAAGGAGCAGTTTTAGGAGATGAGAGCACTCACAAGAACCTTTCTGGAAACCCAACTCTTTAGTGAGGTTCTCTTGATCTTTAGCTAATAGAACAATAGTCAAAACCCAGAAAATATCTCAGTTTCCATTTTTTGAGTAGCATGAAACTCGTTCTGGTTATTCTCGCCTCTAAACTGGCTACTTTAATACAAGCATTCCTCTCATTGGCTAGCTCACAAGTTGTATAGACCAAAGCAAACAAAATAAGGGCTGGAGAATTTTAAAGACAACGAGGAAGAAGCCATACCAAGAAGATGCTAAATGTATAATTTTGACATATCTTATAGAAGGGAACCGTTTCATGAAAATTAAATAAAGTTGAGTTTTTTTACTGGACAGGAAGGCATATACGTAAAAGTTTGCGTTTTGTCCTTTTTACTTTCTGTGTAAAGATTCCAGGAATCGATCAGTTTAGATTGAAGAGGCTCTGGGTTCTTGACACGTATCCCCTGCCACTGATGTAAAGCCAACGATGGTTCACCTCTAAAACTCCTGATCATAATAAAAAAATTTCTAATTATCCTATATCGGCTTTAGAATCAATAGCAGTTTTGACTATTCCAAAGTGACGTACTGACGTTACCGAATTTCATAGACCATATCGACTTTTAGATGACGTGATTAATGATACGTTTATTTTTACTTTTTTAGATCACGTGATTAAGGATATAATTGTTTAATAGTTTATCAACGAAATAAAATAAAATATGATACTAATTTATTATTTAAGAAAAAAATTTATAATAAAACAAAATAAAGATGAGAGTTTTAAATTAATCTCATTATATCTTAAATAGTAAAAATAAGAAACTTTCGAAAGTCTAAAATGTAAAATGATAAACAACTTTTTACTATATTATATTATAAATATTTCTTCTAAATAATATTTTACTATATTATAATATAAATTTTTATATGTTTTAAATAATTATTTTATAATATTATTTTCATTTACTTTCTATTATATAATAACTTATTTCATTCTATTTCATTATATTAAATTCCTTACTTCTAAACTAAATATACGGTAACGAATATTGACTTTTACGATCAAGTAACAGGGACAAGAGTCGTCTCTAGCTTCCTTTATGAGCTGTGGCATAAAAAGCTTTTTCTTTTGTTTTCATTTTTTGGAACAGGAACACTGTGACCGATTATTTCGGCCACTCGTGTACTTTGGTTGCCTGATTCGCCTGGAAAAGTCTGGCAAATGCTCTAACAGCCGGTTCGCATCCGGAAAATATATTTGTTCTTTCTAATAATTGGATTTTATTGAGCCAAAACGAAACAACTCACCATGCATGTCCACTATTTAATTGATTATGTATTGCGTTATCCTTTTTCAAAGAGATAACACTCTATAGTTCTATACAAGGAACTACGACTGTTTAATCATCCTTGGCGGTGCATCGAGAAAGTGAACTTGACCCATCCCATTTTTTTGGATAAGACAATTTATTCAATCCCAATTAGTTGGATCTCAAAATGATAGTAGCAAGCTTTTAATTATTATCAAACAAACCATCATGTTCGGTGTTATAATATGTCGAATGATCAATTAAGGGAACCAGGCACCAACTAGCTTTACAGAAGTTACATGTTTGTGCTGCAAGCATAAAGAATAGACATCCCCCGCGGAAGCATTAATCACTCCCGCTCAAAACAACCTGTACTTGATACGTCCCTGCCCAAAATCAAAACAAATTAATAAATATTGTGTCGATGACAAGATGAAGTTTAATAAGACAGGAGATAAATCCCTTTGACTTGGCTTAACTATATTCTTTATTATGAATTCTGTACATTTAATTGACCAAGTCACCAATCCATTAATTAATGCAGGCATCAACGCGGAGTGTAAACAGTAAGTGATATAGTTAAAACTCAACAAGACTTTGATATTAATTAAATTCAATAATCAATATGGGGATACATATTTGGATTTATTACATAAACATTACTTTACATTCCTTCCTTTCATTTTCATATCCAACAATTTGTCTATTTCCTGGGTACGTAATTGTCCTCCAGTTGGGACGGCAATTTCCCCACTTGGATGTTTCTTTTATGGTGAAAATTGTTTTGAAGATGAAGTTCGACAAGTTTAAGGGTCAACTGTTACACATTAATGGAGTAGGATGACTTCCTACATTTTCTCACTTGACATCCGATTTATTAATAATAATAATTCAAGTGTTAGATATACTTTGTTATTGGTAACGCACTCAATAAGCCAATAAGACCAAGTCCTTTGTATGATAATTCGTCTGATAACAATTTTTTAATAGCTAGTCAATGAAATTAAATAACACACAAATATAAAACTCTAATTTAGCACTGTCTATGACTTGGTCTAAATGGCCTATTGGATAATCATGAAAGCCATGCGTAATTAGCCTAAAAAAAGAATAAGAGAGATTAAAGGAGCCAAATAGAACAGACAAGGAAACCCTTTTGTCTCCTTATCTATTTGCTATTATTTACAAGGCTGATAACTCGCAATATTAAGTTATCATTTGAGCTGCTTATGAGATCTCTATCAACTTTTTTCAACATGCATGTTTGGCTTGTGTCTTAATACAAATAACAATTCCATTTATGTTTCTGCTGGATGCTTCTGGCCTTGTTATCAAGTTTTTAACTAAAGTCTGCTCCCTTTGAGGTATTTAGGAGTTCAAATTTCTACCACAAGAGCTACTTATATGGAGTGTATTCTTATGATGAAATTCATACGAAGCAGAGTCTCCGAGTGACAAATCAGAGTCCTCTCATTTGTTAGAAGGTTACAACTCATTACATCTATCCTCACTAACCTACATACACACTTGTGCTCCCATTTAGTCCTTCCCAAGAGAATTATCAAAGTAGTGGAGAAAAAGCTCAGAAATACACAATGTGAATGAGATAATAGATAATAGAAGGGTAGAATCGTAGCATGAGAGGTATGTCACTGATGCAATCTCAATAAGACTAATACAACTATCTGGTTGAGGGACAATAGATCATGATTGAAAATCTACAGGACTCATTCTCCCAAGGTCTCTTGGTATACTTTGGTTTGGAAGAATTCTCTAGTTCCTAAAATTTCCTTTATAAGCTGGCTGGCAATCAAGGAATGCCTTAAGACAATGGATAGGATATGGGAAACGCAAGTTCAAACATGTGTATTATGCCAAATGCTTCCTGAATTTCATCAGCAACTTCCTCTCCATTTAGAAGTTGAATTAATATATTATGGAGGGAGAGAAATAACATAAAACACAAAGACATGAAGTTGGATAAACGGTCATTATCACCAAAACTGTCTGTGAAATAAAGAAATGATTTTGATAAAGCAAGCTCATACGAATCTATCATCAAGAATTAAAGACGCCAAGAGATTAAGTTGGATAAACACATTCATCACTAAAACTACCTATGAAATAAAAGAAGTGATTTTGATAAAGCAAGCTCGTAAGAATCTATCGTCAAGAATTAAAGATGCCGGGAATCTTACAAAATAGATCTTTGGGAATTTTTCTGTTGAAGCTGTATGCTTAGTTTGACATAGGTTAATTTGGTACTTTTCCTGTAACATAGCTCACACTGTGCTTGTTCAGGATCCATGCTGGAACTGCTTTGTAAATATTGTTTTATGCCATAAATATATATATATATATAAATTGCCATTAAAAACGAAATTTATTCATATTTAATTGTTTTTATTTATTTTTCCCGCCCCAAGATACTTTAGCTCCTCTTTAACATTTCGCAAAAAGCGAAAGCATTTACACTTGCGCTCAATCAATCATTTTGTGCGAACGCAGGTAGCGAAATGCTGCACCAGTAGTTTTGCCAACACATCTCAGGAGGAGCAACTCACTGATTCTTTTGGTCCACTTGCCTCATGCTTTATATCATCATTCATTTCTCAACACGATAATGAACACATGGATGCTGCTAAATGATACCGATTTTGGAGAACACATAAAGGGGATGATCTTGGCATTACAATTCATGTAATCGGAAGAAAGAAACATGAGATATTTATATATAGGTGCACAAACGTAGGGCAAAACTAATTCCAAAAATTTTTTGTATACAATATGGAGATTATTTACTCCTACGGACACTCATAATTTGGTAAACAAAACCATATATCCCGTAATCATGTCACTATAACTGACAGCTACCGTTTCTTAACTGTGAGAAGCTGAAGCTGCATCTTTCAAACATGATCTCATTATCTTTGCAAGTTTTGAGCAAGCATCAAGACAAAGCTGCATTGCCTATTCATAAAAGAAAAATTAGAACACCGAGTAATGAGTTGAATGTAACTCTGCCTCATAAAATTTGAAGGCCTCAAACAACATACCTCGTTTAGATTCCCTGTCGACCATTCCCCGGTAACAGTAAGCTGAGAGACCTCATAACGAGAAGGCATACAAGTAATCATTAAGCTCCCATCCTGACAGCTTTCTTCTTCCAAAACCGGATCAATGACTAGGTTTTTACCTAGACAAGACTGATCATCACAAGCAGTTAGAACCACATGAAAATTTGACAAAGTAAATCAATTCAGTTGTAAGCAGCCAACTAAGCAATTTAGTCGAAGCAAAAACGAATATTTGAATAAGGCAATGCACGTTAATTGGTCCAGTAAAGGGATAGCAACTAAATAATCAATTGCAAAAATCCACAAATTGTATAAGGAGTACAGGAAATTATATCAACATGAAGTCAAATCTGAAAAAGATTTAAAAAAGCTTTCGCAAACAGAAGCTTTTATGGCACACCAATGAATAGTTCAAACCATTTTTATGGCTTGAAGCTTCAAATGATCCAGTCTTTTCTGGTAATTTCCAGGTCAAAACAATGTAAAGTAGACAATATTCAGGGGCTGGGATTTCCAGCAATTTGTTAAGAGGGATCTCTAAAAATCAGTACTGTAGAAAGTTTTCTTGATTCCCTGGAACAACTGACAATATGTAATGTCATGTTTACTAGGAAAAAACGAACATTTTCAAAAAGCCACAAACATGTTTCAGATGCATACCACAGACACTCCAGCAACAAGGTCATACATCATAATTCCAGCATCTGCCAAGGCAAGGCTTGCACATGAGACCACAACAGGGAGATCACCTGCATGCAGAAAATAAGGTTTATCTATAGGTGTAAAGGGGAAGTTTGACCTGAAAAGAGAAACTACAAGAACATTAAGAATGAAATTGGTTTAGTCTCTTAGTGTTTTTAACAAGATATCTTTTCTAGGCTAGAAAGAAACCTAGATTAGAGAGGGAGCAAAACTTACTGCCACCTGACTCCAAGACCAGTGCAAAAACATCTACAGTTGTCTTTGGGAAGGTTTCCAACATTATTGCACCTTCCAATGCTTTATGAAGCATTGAAGAAAATTCTTTATGGTCTGATCCCTAACAAAAAGAGTAGAACAAATTATGTAAAACAGCTGAAGAAGAAATTTGAAGCTTGAAGTGTAACTAATTTCATATATCCCCTCATCTAAAGTACCTGTCCACGAATGGGGGTGGCAAAAGTAGTATAAGTTACATTGCAATTAAGCCGTCCCACATCACTATACATCATTGCCTTTTTACTTTCTCTAGGTCCAAATCTAAATCAAGATCATCAACACAATTAAAAACAAGTTCACATTTTCATGAGGTGGAACATAAAAAATTGTCAACTTTGCCAACAAATTTCAATAGAATAAAAAGAAAAAAGAAAGAGAAACTGGTGATCAAGCAACTTGAGAAAGATAAGTTAATGATATACTCACACAGAAACAATCACTTTGGTACTTCCAAACTCAGCATAAGCAGACCCTGATGCAGCGTTCACAGCAGCAGTCCTGAAAACTGAAATTGAAAGCTATTCACTATTCTTTAGGTAAAACAGAGTGCATAACATAATTTCCACACAATCTGCACACATGGGTGAGGTAAATGAGTGTATCTGTATGTGCAGGTGTACATGCATTGATGCGTGTAGGAACTTGAAGTTCCATCCTGAATTGATTCAAATGCAACTTCCACCATCTAAAGAATTTGACATTTGTCAAGATCGTAACAACTTCATATAATAGAAGAACCATTCTTCTCAATGGGAAGATGCATATTCTATGAAATGGCCACGATGATCAATGGATATGGTGTTGGTCAATAACAAGAGAAAGATAAACAATAATGGATTAGATAAATTTTTACAAGCTCTTACAAGGCACCAAAGGCATGCAGTGTCATAATTAAAGACCGACATTCATCCCAAACAACACGTATAGCTTAATGCAAAGTAAGTAACCGCAGCCGCTTCAATGTCTTCATAGTTAATCAATTAAAACCCACTTACATAACAAGACCAGATGTTAGCTTAGTTTCCTTTTTGGATTCGTAATCAAATTCAAGTAATAAGCATTGGTTTCTTCAAGACATCCATGATAGCCAACTTCGGAGCCCTTGTGAATGTAGAAGTTTACTTAACTGGTTTCAGATTTGTCCAAAGCTGCAGAAGAAACTCGATATTAAAACGAAATATCACTGTAAGGACACATGTACATGCAGAGAGAAAGAGAGAGAGAGCTTACTATTATAGTTCAAAAGCTTCTCAATAAGGTCAACATGAGTCATTAGCATTCGTCTACAGCAATACCGGACCAAGCCAAGTGCATCAAGAGCATCTCTGCATAA
>JAOSBK010000205.1:7964933-7977053 GCA_027568895.1 Erythroxylum shatona | reverse complement strand
CATGAATTCTCCTTTCTTTATACATGAATAATCATGAACAACTTCTCATTTAATAGTCCTCACTTCCAAGAAAGGTTTGGGGCCCAACATACATGCACTACTTTTTCATCGTGTTCTACCAAAAACAAGTTCAAAGAATGTTGTAACAATGATAGATGAACAATGCTTGTTTCATCAACTCAATCATCAACCTATAAATCTTCCACACTTGATTTTAAGGTATATGATGAAGTCGAAGAGAGACTCAAATGCGTTACCCTATGGTATTCTGCTGATAAGAATCTTTAGAGATTATGGAATTCTTCTTGATAGAGGAAACAAAATGAAGATGAATATAGAAAGCATCATCAATGCCTCAACTATCAGTAGAATGGGTTTGAAGTCTCAAGAAAAGGAGGATACAAATTCTATGGGAAATGTAAGGACTGAGGAGGAGCGTATTGTTAGACGCAACTTGAATGAAAAGGCTACACCCACAAGGAAGACAAAACCTCAATCCTTAGAAAGAATGTCAATAAAAGAAAAGAAGAGTAAATTGTCAGAGGTATCAATGAAAGCTAAGATGATTTCACAAAGAGAAGGGAACCAGGTGAAGTAGTCTGAAAAACAAGTGTCGTTGAAGAGAAAGGGGGAGACACTTTACTCCGAGAAATCCAAACAATCAAGGAAGTCAACAACACTATTAACCTTACGTCAAAAAGAACAGAAGAAAGGGAAAGGTCTAACTCTTGATGAAGTTTCTGAAAAGACTGAGAAAGCACCACAGGCTACTAGATCTTCGGTCTCAACTTTGCAAGAACAACCAGCAAAATTGACTAAAGAAACTGAAATTAAGAGGAAGTTGGTGTTTGAAAAGAAGAAACCTCAACAATAACCACCTTTTAGACTGGTAGAAGAAAGTAAGAAGCTGAAGACCAGTCACAAAACTCATACTTCTCCTGATGTTCAACAAAAGAAAAAGCCAATTGAACACAGACCAGTACAGTATAATCCTTCTCAGCCTATCAAAAAGGAGTTTGAGAATGAAGGTGATTGAAGAAGTGATGCCTGTTAGAAGTAGAAGCTTGATTATTATAAGAGAACCTGTGAAAAGGTTAGTCAAAATACAAGTTGAGCCAATACTGATAAATAATCGATCAATACATCTTCTCAATCATGAAGAAAGAAGTTTATATGGGATTCTGAGAGATGAAAAGTCAGAACCATAACCACTGAAGATGTCTAAGGATCGATATACTATATACCCAAGGACAAATAGAAAATTGATCAAGATTGTACCAGACATCTAACCAATAGCTTCAAACATTGTACGCAATGTAGATAAAAGGAAACAAAAGATGTACCCTGAAGCAAATACAGGAGATCTTATAGAGGAGCAGATATAGGCAGCAGTAAGAAACATAAATGAGGCATGCAATGCAGCTCAATCAAGTGCAATCTATGTCTCTCATCACATTTTAAAAGCATCAGGAAGTTAGTGTGGTCGTTTCACCACAGATGCAACCTTTCAGGTAGTTGGAAAAGTGACAAAAGGACAATACAAAACTATCAGGGTTGAAGGTATTAGTTTCAACTTAGAGACTTTTGTGCATCTAATCATGCACTTCAGACCTTTGAGTTTTATATCTTCAATTAAAGATGTCTTACACCTTCTTGGAAAACCAATTCCCAAACTACCTAGACCTAATGACCTTCATCGAATTAGATGTTTTACCTTCAGAAACACCTGTTGCTACAAACTTCTATCTAACAAGAACATCTCAACAAGTTTCTACTATTTTTCTGGAAGAAGTTAGTCACACACAGCAGTGGAGTCAGGGAGCCTTAGTTAAGGAGATTGAAGAAATTTATACTAAGGTGGATGATCTGAGTGACTCAGTGGATGATCTATATGAGGAAGTGGCGTATCAAAGAGTTCCTATTGAAGAAGACCTCAAGTTGATCCGAAATGATATGCAACGGATGTTTCCTGAAATCATGAAACATCTTCGGTAAAGCTTTTTGATTAATAACAAATAGAGGGAGAAGAGCAGAAGCAGATGAAAGATAGTAAATGGGGGAGACTAGTAAGAAGAAAAGAAGATAGGATTACAAGTTTGTTCTATTTTCATATGTGTATATCTTTTGTTGTCTTCTTATTCGTTATATGAATAATATTCGCTTATTCATTTTTATCTTTCTAAATTTATGATTATTTGTTATCATCAAAAAGGGGGAGATTGTTAAGTCAAAAAGACTTTACGTTTATTAATTTTGTTGATAATCAAATAATAATAATGTTAGAAATAAATGAACTATTTTGATGTGTGTGTTAAGCGTATAGGAAAACACAGAAGAAGTGAAAACACAGAAGAAGTTGGAAAACACAGAAGAAGTTGAAAACATAGAAGAAGTTGAAAACACATAAGAAGTTCAAAACACAGAAGAAGATGGAAAAACACATAAGAAGTTCAAAACACAGAAGAAGTTCAAAACACAGAAGAAGTGGAAAACACATAAGAAGCACAAAACACATAAGAAGTTCAAAACACAGAAGAAGTGCAAAACACAGAAGAAATTGGAAAACACAAAAGAAACACAAAACACAGAAGAAGTTCAAAACACAGAAGAAGTCGAAAACACAGAAGAAATTCAAAACACAGAAGAAGTTCAAAACACAGAAGAAGTTGAAAACATAGACGATACAAAGATGAAGACACTCTAGTATGTCAATAGTTAGTCAGTTGGAGTTGGTTACAGAACTCAACTGAATAATAGTTTCTTCAAAAAGCAAGAAGCAAGAAGCAGTTATCAAGAAGCAAGAAGCAGTTGGAGACTTAGGATATAAATACTAGTCCTAGTCGAAGACTGAACAATCTTTTAGCTTTCAAGTTATTACTTAGAAAAATTTTGTATTCAAAGTATGATACAATAGAGTAAACTCTACTGTAACAAAAGCTCACAATATCTTTATAGTGAGAGAAAGAAAAGGTTAAGAGCCTGGAGAGGCTAAGATAGAAGAAAGAATACTCAGTGTAAGAGACCTGAAGAGACTCTAGAAGGGAAGAAAGAATACTTGTAAATTTGATGAATTATATTGAAATCTCAGAAGAATTCTAAGGACTGGACATAGTCCAAGGTTTGGGGTGAACCACTATAAAAATCATAGCGTCTATCTTCTAACTCTTCACTTTTAATTGTTCTTGTTCTTATACAAGTTTATAGAAGTTATTTGCGATTTAATTATGTAACTATTTCTATATAACATTTTGGTATTCATTTAATACTTGAAAAGGTTTCTTTTTCAAGAAATATCAAAGGTTTTGTATTCACGAAAAGAACACACAATTCAACCCCCCTTTCTTGTATACTTCGTATATTGTACGTGAGTTCTATATTAATGTGTGATTTACTTCATTGATGACTCCCCATCCTTAGTTAAAAGACAACATAAAAAATTTCCCTCCATAATATAGTCTAAATGCCAATCTGGTCTCCTTTTTGGACAATTTGATCGACGAGTCTCTAGAGCTTTATACTCTATTGGTTTTTTTACCTCGTGTTATGGTGCTGCTTTAGAAGAATTTGTCTAAGATTCCTTTTCCTCATAAACAACAGTAATCTCTTAATCTTCCTTTAATGTGCGATCATCATCTCCTTTCTTTTTTAACTCATCTACAAAGATTACATTCTTGCTGATGATAGGCTTATGGGCAGTGAGATCCTATGGGCGATACCTATTCACTCCATCAGCATACCCCAATAATAAGCATTTCCTAGATTTTGGATCCAACTTTGCTATTTCTTGGGGATTATACATCACGTACACAGGACTTCTGAATTTATGGCGATTTGAATAATCAACTAGCTTATCAGTCCACATCTCTATAAGTGTCTTCAACTCAATTGTAGTTGATGGGGCCTGATTTACCACATAACAAGTAATACTGACTGCTTCTGCCCAGAAAGTCTTGTCTAAGCTTACAATTGCCAACATAACTCTAGTTCTCTCTAACAAAGTTTTGTTCATCTACTTTACGACTCCATTCGACTTAGGAGGGTTTGTCATTATGAACTACCTTTGATGCCTTCTTGTTTACAAAATTGATCCAATTCATTACTAGTATATTCTTCTATATTATTTGTCATCAAACACTGGATCTTCTTTTTAAATTCAAGTTCTACCTGCGCTTTGTAAATTTTAAAGACTGAAAACACATCTATCTTCCTCTTGGTTGGATACACCTAGCATCTTTTGGAATAATCATCAGTGAAGGGCACAAAGTACTTTGCTCCTCCTAAAGACAAAGCTGTTGCTTTCCATACATCAGAATGAACAATTCTATAACTGATTTGCTTCTAGAATTTAAAGTGTTGAACTTCAACTCATGCTGCTTGCTTGTAACACAATGCTCGCAGAAAGGTAAAACCTTTGTGAGCCTTGGAAGTAGCTTTTTCTCAGCAAGAATCTTCATTCCCTGTTCAGACATATGTTCAAGTTTCTAATGCCATATCATTGCATTTGAACATCCTGAAACAACTGATGCTTTTGCCTCTTCCAAAGTCCCTCCCTTCAGCATATACAAATTTGCAGTTGTCTTTTCTCCCTTCATAAGTACAAGTGCACCTTGAATTATTTTCATGGTCTTATTTTTAATTTCAACCTTGCAACTGAGATCATTCAGTTGTCCTAAAGATAACAAGTTCTTTTTTAGGCCCTCCATATGCTGCATTCCTTAGATGGTACGAATTGTACCACTATGCAACTTCAGTTTGATGGTTCTTGCACTAACGATCTTTAAGGCTTGATCATTGTAATTGTACACAGATCCTCTTAAAACAAGTTCATAATGATAGAAACATTCCCTTCGAGAGGTCATGTGAAAAGTAGTTCCCAAGTCGAAAAGCCATATACCAACAAATCTTTTTCAGCTTTCATTTATTGTCAATGCCTGACAACAAGGACATTACCATCTTCAGAAGTGCTCGCCAAATTTTCTTGAGGAGTGGAATTTATCTTATTCCAACAGTCCTTCTTTATGTACCCTTTTTCTCACAGTTGTAGCATCTTAAATTCTTCTTACTTCTTAACTTTCCCATACCATCATTGTAGTGCTCACTTCAGCCACGTTCCATTGATTTCCCTCTTATCACCTTCATTGCCTCCACTTGTTGTGTAGTTGCTTGCCTGTCATCCTTATTCTTACGCCAATTTTCTTCTTTAAGAATTACAACTATAAAATTATCAAAGACTAGGTGGTTTGCACGAACATTATTTGTTAAATAGATAATGAGTTAATTATACGAATCTAGTAGTCTTTGAAGTAGAAGTTCAACATATTTTTGAGACTCTATTTTATGATCTAATGATGTGAGTTTAAAAAATAGCGTATTCAAGGTATTGATGTGCTTTGTCATTGAAGTCGATTTTGACATCCGAAGAGTGTACAATTTTCTTTTAAGGAAAATCTTGTTGTGGAGTGATTTGGCTTCGTGCAACTTAGTGAGATGATTTCATATCTCCTTTGCTATTTTCTTCCCCTCTATGCTTGACAACACCGCATCTGCTAATATCAAATGAAGATTTGCGATAACATTCCTATCCATCTCATTCCACTTATTATCATCCGTGAATATTGTTGACCTTTGTTGATGGATGCTAGGCAGTTATATTTTCTCAAGACAACCTTTATCTTTAACTTTTATAATGAGAAATTACTCCTATTCAACTTCTCAATCTTAAATTTTGCCTCTATTGCTTCTATCATGAACAAAACTTAGTTTCCACTATTTCACATGAATAATCCTCGTATATATGAATAATACTATATACATGAATCGTACTCTAGTTGCCACAGTGATAGCTATAGTTTTGAATAGTAGAAAATGCATGCTATAGTTGGCACCTTTCTTAGTTACTATTTTACTATCCATCAACTTTCACTGTCTTCACTCGAGAACTAAACAGATTGGGCCAAAAAATTTATTGTAATTTTATCACAGGCTCTGATGCCACTTCATGAGAAATTGACCATATTAGAGTAGGTTCATAACTAAATAAGATTGAAAGAAGAGTAATAAAGAAATAAACACACAGATTTTACATGAAAAACCCCCAAACAAATTAGGGTAAAAACTATGGGCAAAAATAAGAAACTTCACTATAAAATTTAGGAGTTACAACCTTTCTCTATTTTATAAGGAGAAACACTTAACTCTCTTAAGAAATAGGAGAAACACTCTCTAAATTGTGGAGATTAAATTGAAGAAGAGAGACTTCTAGGATAATTCTAAAACCATTTGGTAAGGCCTATTAATAGGCCTCTTAGACGTGTTTACAGCTTTGGACAGATTGTCTATAACTACCATCATTTTCCCCCTTCTTTCATCTTACTGGTTTTCCTAACTTTGTGCAATCGGCTACCTTCCTTCTTGACTTTGATGCAGTCGTTAGCAAACCCTTCTTGACTCTGGTGCAGTCGACAGTAACATGCATTACCATGTAGCAATTCTTGGTTATATTTGTCAATGAAAGCCAAATGCTATCCTACAATTAGATGTATATTTTCTATAAAGAATCAATTATATGATTGTTTTAAGTGGTGATAGTGATGTTAAATAAAGAAAATTTTATTTTATAAAAATAATATTATATTATTTATTATATTAATAACACTAATATTTTCTAATTACCAAACATTAACACCTAAGTGCAAGAAGCAAAAGGTAGAACCTTACTTAGAGTCAAAACCTTATTTAGCCAACAAACAACGAATACTATCAAAACTCTTTGCTTCTTCAAAGGGAAATTCGTAACATCAAACCATGAACACAAGAATCAAATAGTTTTGCATACAATTAACTCATTAGAAATAGTCGTTGCTTCTAGTGAATACATTGTATTGGAAAACTAGGTCAGGATTTGATCCCGACCACAGTGAAATAATTACGAAACTTTTTTGCAATCTTTGATTTTCCGAAAACCAAGATCGCTTTAATTATATAAAATGATTAACATAAATTGTAAAAAAGAAGAAACTTAATTCGTATCTTATTTTGAAGCTTGATCTTTATCTTGTCATATCCCTCAAATCATTTCTAAAACTAATCCGTCTGAAATACTGTAGCTGCACAAATGATTGGTCTCTAACAGTGTCCATAGAATAAGTTGAGAGAACTCTGTAACTCTTACATAGATGGTTAAGCAAGAAGTACTAGTTCCATAGAGCTTAAGCCTATTTATAATAAGTTTTGGACATTTTAGTAGTTTAATTAGAATTAAATTATAATTTCAAGTAAACTTTAATTAAAATTACAAATAATTCTAATTAAATACCAGTTATGCCCAAATAAGATTCAATATCTTATATTGATCCTTATTTATTAAATATCTCATATTTAATCATAAAGTTTCTCAAACTTTACAATCAAGTCCAACTTGATTAAATTAACTTTGCTCTCTTCAACCTATTTTATATGTGAGACCCATTAGGTTCCTAAATATGTTGGTAATGATTATAAATTATAATTCTAATTCATAATTAGAATTGGATAAATTAAAACTCCTTTTAATTTATATTTAATTCTCTAATTAAACAATTTATAATCATATATTAAGATTGGCATCTAGCAATGCATCATGACCACCTAAATATTTAGGAATGTCAAAGTGGCTTTGACTAACCTTTTTATGTGTGATTTTTTCATATAATTCAATCATTTCATCATATAATGTTCCGATTAGACATAAAGCATGAAATTGATGTCTATTGTATTTTAAGTCCAATCATATTAGTTTTCTGCCATTAGTTATTGATTCAATTAATGACATTTGTAAACTATTTATAAAATGTCATTCCAACTTAGCCAAGGATTTCCCAAATTAATTCTAATTGAGAACAATGGAACATTCTCCCTAATTACTTCAGGGTAATGAATCATATCTTGATCACTCAACTACCTCTATATAGTTCATGCTACTTCCAATGACTACCAATTAAACGACCAATGACAACCTTCTATGTATAACAATATTAGTTTTATACTCAATACAATACAATACATAATGAGAGACATTGTTATGTTCTAACAATAATATCTTTATAAAAGGCAAATCATATTATATCAACAAAAATTATTCATCTACCTACACTAGCTAACATATTAAAAATTATTCATTCCAATAGAGATGATATTAAAATCCAAAGTCAACTCAGAATTAAGATGAAGCAACGATTAGTTAAAGAAATGGATTATTTAAAGAAGAGTAACAACACTTGTGAAGCAACGAGCATACACAAACTTTTAAAACATTTGAGTAGCATCTATCTTCTTGAGAGTCATATCGTTTTTATTGTGCCTTAGAAAGTGAAATCACTTTATTAAGAGAGAAATTGTTATTTGAGAACTTATTTTTGATTCTATGATAAGCGTAACTTGCATCGTATTTTAGGGCATAGTTTGATGTGTGTTTAGCTGTTAATTTGATCATTTAGTATGTGTTTAAGTTAGAATTGTGTTAGTTTGTTAATTATTTGTGTTTTAAGTGTTTTATGGGTTAGTACAAGCTTTTAAGCTTAAATATTATGTTTTTGAGGTATCTTGATGTGTTTACTAGTGTTTTAGGGTCAATATTAAAGAACGGAGAAGTTTTGAAAGATATTCGGGCCGAAACAACAACCCATGATCGTGGCCTATTGTTGGGCACCCAACAGTTGCCGAAACCCAACTCTTGCGAAATCATGAAACGAGAGCATAAACCTATAGGGTTATTTCTATGAACCCTTATTAAGTATCATCCCACAAGGATGGCATGCCCTATGACAAACAAACATCAAAACGAACTTATTACTCCAACTCAACCGTATAACGAGGAAGTCAATATGAACAAACAGAATCGAACTACTTTAATCTATCATTTCATTACTAAAGCAACAGAGTTTGAAAAACTTTATTTACATATCAAAAGCCACACCATTGGCTTATTACAAAATACAAAATAGCAAATTTAAAGAAATTCCCTTAGTCTCTTGATAACTCGTGGGTAACATTTTATAATGGAAAAATAAGCAAAAACTATTGAAAATGTTCACTTGTCATATAAAATTTTCATATGGTTCATAAAACACATGTTTCTTAGGCTTTCAACCAAAATTCACAAGTTGCCAAACATGGATGCATCAAACTTGTTAGCATAATATAAGTACATAAACACATCAGAATGGTTTGGGTTATGCAAACTATGTATGCATCACTCTTATTATGAGCGCATAAGCATATCAAAATGGTTCGGGTGGATCCAAAACAGAACGTACTACGCATTTCCACATAATGGTCTTGCATAGCCGTGAACTTATGAGAGTTCATGAAGGAGCTCCATGCCACTAGCAAGTCGGTGAGAGAAGCCTTTAACTTGATCAACATGCACTTGACTTAACTTAGGGGATCATCACAAACCAACATAACACATATTTCATAACTTGTAAACATGTTGCCCAAAATTACACTTTTTCGAGACTTGATTTTTCATAAACATGAGATATTATTTCAAAATCATTTCCATTTTTCATTTTATAAATAAGTCACACAATTCATAAAACAACATATTGAAATTTCTCAAATTATTCACAAGCAATAAATGCAACATTTATGATGCAATTGAAATCATTAACTTATATGATTCAAAGAAAACATTAGTGGCTTATTTACTCTATTATAAACATGTACCCACCTTGATTTCCTTGCTTATAACCTTCTAAAAAATGCCTCTTCTCTTATTCCTCTTGCCTCTTTAATCCCTTTATATAATAAAAAAATCCTACTTAATAGGGTTTTTAATTGAAAATCCCTCAAGCATAATCACTAAAATTGGTTCTAGAATACTTAAACCCAGGCATTTTCTAAACTCCATGAACTAAAATCCTTCCAAAAATCTAAAATTTTTAAAAGTGATCTTACCTTCATTCTTCACCAAATGAAGGGATCCTTAGCTTAAAGGGAAGCTCTTCTCTTCCTCTACTTGTTTCCCTTTTTGAACAACCTCAAAATCTCTTTTTAAGACTAACACAATTGAAACCCTAGTTTATTTTCTCTTCTTTCTCTCCTTCTCTTCTTCTCTTCGTATTTCTTTCTCTTCTTCATGACACACTCTTTTTTTCTCTTCAATTTTTGTTCTTCTTTCTTCTTAAAATGCAAGACAACGCTTCTTTTTCTAATTATGTCCTTAATGATTGAGAAATGTCCCATTTGTCCTTCCATTTATGCCTTATGTCTTTTATATTTAAGTGTCCTGCCAAAAACACCCTTGAATATTTTGACATAACTCTTTCTTCTAGAAAAGTATTCTCCCTTGTCTTAAGTTTCTAATGACACCAAAATCAATCCATTTCGTTCGGAAATCTAAAAGTTAGGGCCCAAACATTTCAGACTATTGTTAGATTGAAACAGTACACTATACCCAACTTCCATCCAAAAATTGAAAGTCTTCAAGACTAAAATAGACTTCAACTTCTTCATACCATTTGTATATCCATGTCTCTAGTTTATTTTGAAACTAGAATCATCTTATTCGGAGCTCTACTGATCTAAAAATCATCAAAATACTGAAGTATCTTCAGTAAAATATCCAAATCCTACTCTTCCAATCAATACCCTTAATTTGATTCAACCTATATTTTTCCAATTAATAACAAAATCTATCAAAATATATGGAGGGATATAAAAATTTGTTAAGAAACTATTGGTTATAGAATCACTTCATTTGGAGGTCGGATAAAAAAATTATGGCCGAAAGAATGAAACAAGATTTGGTCCTCAATCATATTGAACTTGTCTCGGGAAAATGGCATAACTTTCACTAGACATGTTAGATTAAGATCATCTTAGGATGATTTCAAAGTGGACTTTGAGATATACAACTTTGAAGAAGACCTTGAGGTTAAATTTATCATCTGGGGGGTCAAAATTAACCAGACGATAGGATCAGACGAAGCCAAAGGAAAAAGCAGACGAATGAGAAAAAGAAGATGAATGGGAAAAATTATCATAACTTTCCCTACAAATATCAGATTTATATATTCTTTAGATAGTTCAAAAGAGAAATTCAAGATTTACAACTTTAAAGAAGACCTTGAAGACATATTCTATCATCTAGAGGGTCAAAAATGGAGCATAATGTAGGTACATACGAAACCAAATGAAAAAAGCAAAAGAATGGGGAAAAGCAGATGAATGGGGAAAATTGCCATAACATTCCCTACAAATATATGATTTATGTGATATTTGATGGGTAGAAAGAGGACTTCAAGATCTACAACTTTCATGAAGATCTTGAAGATAGATTCCATCATTTGTAGGGTCAAAAATGGAGAAAAAGATACAAGATGAACAGTACATAGAAGAAGCAGAAGTCAAACATAGAAGAATCAGAAGTCAAACATAGAAGAAGCAAATGGTCAAACACAGAAGAAGTAGAAGTCAAACATAGAAGAAGCAGATGGTCAAACATAGAAGAAATAGAAATCAAACATAGAAGAAGAAGAAAGATAGAGGATAGCAAAAAGCAAAAGAAGAAAAAAACAGAAGATACATCTTCACAGATGATACGACATCATCATAGACGATATGACGTTATCATAGACGATATATTTTACACTTTTGAGCATCTTCCCTTATATGGACCATAACTTTCAGCCTAGAAGTCTAAAAATTTCACACTATATATCGTTGGAAAGCTAAAAGAAAGATCTAAAACTTTTTAGAAGACAACTTTGTCTAAAATAGCCTAAAACAATCTAGAATTGCCCTCGAATTCAGAACACGAATTTTACATTCATCCACCAATATACTGCTCTCAGTTCTCAACTTCATGAAAAAATTTTGAGATTCTCAAAGACATAATTTAGATTCAAAGTATTTATAAGAAATGTAGTCATATGTTTCTAGTTTAATCCAAATCAAGAATCATCTCATTTGGATAACTAGAGAAAAGTTGTGGTTAAAAGACTAAAGCATACTCCATAAACATTTTCCAGATCAACCACCCATTTTGTTTAACAATCTTTCTTTAACACAACTCATACCAAGATCACCTTTTCTACTTCATTTACTCCTCATTCTCAACTCCATTTCAAATCAATATCA
>JAOSBK010000205.1:7914309-7927003 GCA_027568895.1 Erythroxylum shatona | reverse complement strand
AGTATGCATAACTATAGCAACCATTCTAACATTACAGCGACCATGAAATTTTACATTAGCAAGTATAAATTTGGTCGTTAATAATTCTACCTTTAGTGACCAATTTTAAATGATTGTTAATAATGCATTTTTAATGACCAACGTAATAACTTGTCGCTGAGTACTTTTAGTAACAACCATATAGTGACCACCTGTGACTAACTTGATCTTGGTCGCTATAACTTTTAACGGTCATTTTCTTACTTTTAGCAATCATTAATAATAGTTGCTGAAACTAATTTTTCTTGTAGTGGATCCCTTTTACATCTGTTTCTCCTTTAAGTTACTTTTACCTAGAAGTGAGGAAGATTGTTTCACTATGCACTTTGTTTTTTTATATAATCTCATTACTGTACATTATGTACTGGTATATTGTTTGATCATTTGAAATCTTTGTCTTTGAAGGTATTAGATACATAGCATTCTTTGATATTAAGAAACGAACAAAGGATAGGAGGAAAAGGGGCCAATCACAAAGATAGTATCGATAAAAAAAAACAAGCTCTTTCAACTTGCTTACAGACTATATTATAAATTATATGCATAATTACATGCTGCCGGCCAACTACTTGGAACCTTTTAATCTGCTGATGCTAGCAATAGTGGCAGATAACAACTCCAACAGAATAAGGTAATGATTTCTCAAAGCATTTCGAGATGCCTCCTGGAATCTGTATGGAATTCGGTCAACAATAACAACCAGTTATCAACTTGCTTAGAGGGGCATTCTTGTATAGGTATCCTCTGACAAGTTCAGAATTTTTAGGACATAATATTAGTTTTATCAGATCACCTAGAGCAGTATGCAAATTATCTGAGTCTTGGCAGGACTTTGGTTTTATATACTTTTGTGCTTCAATGCAATTAATGGTCAACAATACTACGATCCGTCAGGCTGTTGGACAAATAGCAGTGATCCAGGTTCAAGATACACTTGCAAATCCAGTAAGGATTCATGCAACACATTCATCGTTTATAGGGCGAATCGACATTTCAGGACTATCCAAAACGTTTCTCAATTGTTTGAAGTTGATGCTGTCGAGCTACTTAACCTCAACAAGCTTACATCTCAGTTGGACATACTTGAAACAGGTAGGGAAGTACTTGTTCCCATAAAATGTTCTTGCAGAGGCCAGTTTTTCCAGAGGAGTTTCAACTATATTGTCCCTGAGAACAAAACTCTCCCAGAAGTTGCATGTATTGACTTTGAAGGATTACTGAAATCAAATGCTATTGTTCAGGAAAACCCAACTCAAGAAAATGATGTCAAGGGCGGTACTGAACTTCATGTGCCATTGAAATGTGCTTGTCCTGGTAACTTTAGCTCTGATACAGATGTTAGATACCTTGTTACATACCCTTTGATGGAAGGAGATAGACTTGATACACTTAGCAAAAGGTTTGGAATCTCACTGGGGAAGTTTTTGGAAGCTAATGGTCTAGGTCCTTGGGCTACTGTTTACCCAAACACAACTCTTTTAGTTCCTCTGGAAGCAGAACCAACCATCAATTTTTCCATCACATGGTCTCCACCTCCAATTCCTAGTTTTCTTCCCACGGAGACAGTAGAAACATCAGCCCGTGAACAGTTGAGGAATCTGTATATTGCTGGGTCAGTTATTGGGTTTGTTCTGTTAATTGCAGCATTGGTTGCATGTGGATTGTACGTAAAGGCCTTACATAGTAGGAAGATTCAGAACTTATCATCCTTCAATACTAGAAGCTCTCCTGTTTCATTATCATCAAACAGGAGTTCACCTAGATCAGGTCAAACTGGTAGAAGCTCCACTCCTTCCTGTTTATCTGCTGATCTTCTTGTGGGGATCAAGCACTCCTTGAAGAATTATAGTCTAGAGGATCTAAGGAGAGCAACGAGTAATTTCAGTGAAGAAGCTAAGATAGGAGGGCAGTACTATAAGGGTTTGTTTGATAATGTTGAGATCATGATCAAACAGATGAGGTTTGAAGACACTCGTCGGGTCATTGACGTACACTCCAAAATCAATCACATCAATATTGTGAACTTGCTTGGTGTTTGCTATGGTGAGAACGATTTTTCTTGGTCTTACCTATTGTTTGAGCTGCCTGGAAATGGCCGCTTAAGGGATTGTTTGTCAAATCCATGCAATTCTCTTCGATGGCAAAGGAGAACCCGAATGGCATTTGATATAGCTAATGGTCTGCACTATCTACATTACTGCATTTTCCCTCCCTATGCTCACATGAGGATCAATAGTAGAAACATATTTGTGACAGCAGATTGGAGGGCAAAGCTGACAAACATAAGAATCAATCCTGCAAATGGATGTTCAAAAGATCAAGAGTCCTCGGTGAATTTCAATGGAGGGATGGCACCAGAATGCTATCCCAATGGATCGGTTTCAGAGAAGGTAGACATTTTTGCATTTGGAGTTGTGTTGCTTGAGCTGATCTCAGGACGAGAGGATACTGATGGCAAAATATTGAAAGAGTCCATTGCATTTCTGGGAGGAGGAGCAAGTGAAGGTGGCTGTTTTGAGCAGTTGAAGAGCTTTGTGGATCCATGTCTGAAGGAGGACTACCCACTTGCAGAGGCCTTAGGTTTAGCCGTTTTAGCGATGGCATGTGTAGAGGATGATCCTCAGCACAGGCCATCTATGGATGATATTCTTAAAGTCCTTGGAAGAATGGTATGATTACCCATTGTCAAGAAGCAAGTTTAGTTTCCAAAAGTTGCCGTCTTATCTTAAATTGTACAAAACATTGTAACTCTCTTCAGCATTGGGAGGAAATGGATCCTGATGCATCATCTTCGTATTCCAAATTTTAAGTACAACAACATTAAAGGATTACAGTTGCAGCTTGAGAACATGACTCGATCCTTCCAAACAATCGACCTCAAAAGACAACAAGATGACAACTGGTGTCACTGTAGAATTCAGAGTTAACTATCAATCTATGAGTTTATTCGACATTCTTAATGACTTTTTCCTATAGGACACAAGGAAAATCAGCGAAGGACGTAACCTGGTGGCTGCCATTTGCATTGATTTCATATCCATGTCTCTCTTTATACATAAATTCGCCAGATAGAATTAATAACCCATATATTTAAGATGGCCATATACATAAAGACATGAAAACGTTATGATGCACTAAAAATTTTGTACATCAATTGCATATTATTAAAACTTTGACATATTAGACATATTATATCATTTATGTAAGCTAATTCTAACATCCATATTCAACAGTGATATACCTTAGAATAACATATAAACGAAATGTGAAAGAAAACAAAATACCTCTAGCCATTAATATTTGTACTTGAAGAATCTGTGTTTTGAAATTCTTTTAAACTCTCAATTCCTAATTTGATGATGTGTGTTTTCAAAAGAGAAAAAAAAAATTAGGGACTCCAAAATTTGTAAGCTCTGATACCAAATATAAGTCAACTCTAAAATATATATTCAACAGTAATAGACATTACAATAACATATAAACCAAATCCAGAAGTAAATGAAATACCTCCAGTCATCGTTGTTAAAGAATCTACATTTTGGAACTCTTCTAAGCTCTCAATTCTCAGTTCAATAGTGTATATTTTAAAAAGAGACAAAGAAGCTTAGGGACACTAAAATCTACAAGAAAAGCCTATATGAATGTGCTTCCATCAAGCATATTGTTAGTTATCATAAAATCAGGACATTCATACCCACTAAATTCATAACGTTACACCACCATTTATGGGTTTTAAACCAGAATATAAATGTTTCTCACATTGGGATATAAAAGTTTCTTGACATTCATATCCACTAAATTCATAACGTTGGATCACCATTTATGAGTATTAAACCAGAATTTGATCGTTTTTCACATTAGGATATGAACATTTCTCACAATTTATGTATAACCAATTATACCATAATAAATATAAAACAGGGGATGAATAGGGAGGAGAATGGGAGTGAGGTCAATGTGGTTGAGCCATTGAGTGTGGTTTTGAATGATCAGATTCAGGGGAGAAAAGTTAATGTAGGGAAGGTAATGGAGAGTGGGACGTCTCTGGAAATGTCAATGCTAACTAAAAATGGGTTAAATGATAATCAGGCGGGGGCAGTTGAGAGTCGAGCTGTGAAGGATGCTGGGGAGTCATCATGTCCTCATATACCTGGTACTTGTGAAAAGGCAACAACAAAAGTATTTTCACAATCCAGTAGGAAGGTCAAAGTAATGGTTGAAGAATAGAAGAATATGGATAGGGTGGTGAGTGAAGATGCCCTGCCTAGTACTAGTAATGGGAAAGAAGCAGGCTCAGACAACGAAGTGGAGGAGTCAAATCAGGTTTCGATGGGACTTGTTAAAAGAAGTGTGGGAAGGAAGAAAGGTAAAAAAAAAGAAAAGAAAAGCACAAAGGGGTAATGTCCCTTGAGTGTCCTTTTTAACAAGATCTTATAATGTCATTATTAGTTTGGAACACAAAGGGTCTTAATGCCCTCTTTAAAAAGATGATGGCGTAGCAAGTAGTTGCGGATAAAAAACCTGTCTTAGTAGGGCTTCTCAACACAAAAATAAAGGTCAATGCTGATTGGAAAGGACTAGCTTTTTTAGGGACAAATTGGAGTTTCTTATCAAATCACGGTTATCACTACAATGGTCAGATATTATGTTGGTATAATTCGAATAAAGTGGATGTTCGAGTGCTCAAGATGGGGGACCAATTCATGCATTTGCAGTGTGGGTTAATTGGGAAGTTTCTATTTGTGGTTACATTAATATATGCACCTAATTTTGCTTTCCAATGAGCAAACTTGTGGAAAGAGCTACTGGAGTTACATGAAGGGATGCAAGGGTCGTGGATAGTGTTAGGAGATTTCAATTGTTGTCATAACTCTGATGAAGTAGAGGGAGGTGTACGGTTTCATGGAGGCTCAGGCACTAAACTCAGTCAGCTATTTCGTAGCACTGATCTAATAGATATCAGAGGAATTGGAAGATGGTTCACCTGGGAAAATAAGCAAAAAAGTGAATTTGTTTATTAGGAAGAAACTTGACTGATCATTGGTAAATCAACGATGGCTAAGCTCTTTTCCTCTTACTTCAGTTGTGTTTGGAGAACCAGAATTTTCTGATCATGTGTCCATTTTAATACAATAACTTAGTTATGGATATAGGATCGGGCACTATTCAGATTTTTTAATAGATTACTTCAAGTAGAGGATTTTATAGAGGTGATTTCGCAAGTATGGAGGACTGAGGCTAATGGGTACAAGGCCTTTCAATTGATGCAGAAATTGAAAATTGCCAAAAGAGTGATTAAAGAGTTTAGTAAGCTTAGAACTTGAAATATTCAAGAAAAGTGTACTAATTTGGCTGAGATACAAAAGGAATGTTATAGGGAACCCCTTAATGATAGCTTAAGAGTGCTTGAGGCCAAATGGATGAAAGAATACAAAGAAGCTTTGAACTTGCATGATTCAATCCTTAAACAAAAGGCAAGACAAACTTGGCTTAAGGAGGGTGACATTAATACCAAGTTTCTTCAGGTGCCTATTCTAGCTAGGCAGAATATCAATACCATCACTGAACTGAAAGATGAAGGGGGTAATGTGCTACGTGGTAAACAAGAAATTGTTAGGCACATCAGGAATTCTTTTTCAAACTCATGGGAAATATCGAAAGTGCAAGAAATGGCTTTAGGGTCAAAGATGTTTGGGAGTTCTCCCCAAGTCACGAAACATTGGAGATGTTAAATGCTCCTTTTTCAGCCCAACAAGTGAAGGAGTCCCTGCTTCGATTAAACGGTTCTAAAGCTCTCGATCTTGATGGATACTTGGCTAGATTTTTCAAAAGACATGGAATATCACAAGGCCAACTTTTAACGGAAGTGGTGCTAGAGTGTTTTTCGTTTGGTAAGTTACTGAAGGAGATCAATCATACTTATGTTTGATTCCTAAGAAGGAGTGCCCAGAAAGGATTACGAACTATTGTCCAATTTCGTGATGTACAATGGTGTATAAAATAATATCTTCTCTTTTAGCTAAACGACTGAAAGGAGTACTGGATAAAGTGGTAAGCAAAGCCCAAAGGGGTTTTCTTCCTTAGAGAAGTATTGGCGATAACATATTGAAGATACAAGAATTGTTGGGAGAATACCATACAGGCAAAAAGATTAATAGTTGTGCTTTAAAGATTGATCTTTATAAAGCTTATGATATGATCGGATAGGCATATCTGAAGGCCTATTTGGAAGGGATTGGTATGCCTACACGGTTTTATCATTGGATACTTCAATGTATTCAAACTACATCCATGAGTGTGTTAGTAAATGGGATTGCTATGAAACCATTTATTATCAATAGACGAACTAGGCAAGGGGACCCTCTCTCCCCTTACCTATTCACTCTAACGACGAAGGGACTTTCAAGATTATTGACTAAAATAGTGGATTGTAATGGGCTATTTCAGTATCATTATAAATGTAGTGAAATGAAATTGTCACATTTGCTGTATGCCGATGATGTGATATTATTGTGCAAGGCCAAACCACAGATGATATTGATGATGATGATGAACTTGATGAATATTTGTTCTAGTTTGTCGGGGATGAAAATGAATATACAGAAGAGTGGAATTTTTGTGTCTTCAGATGTTCGAAATCCAGAGTGGATTAGTAGTTTGGTGGGGTTGCCTCTTCAAGAAACACCGTTCAAGTATCTGGGAGTACCGATCACTTTGGGTAAGCCAAAAATTTCTGATTTCTTGTCATTGTTGGAAAAATTGAAAGGTTGAATCAATGGTTGACAAAATCGTTTCCTATCATTTGCTGCTAGAGTTACTCTTATTGTTTCAGTGTTGAATAGTATGCATGTACATTGGGCTACTTATGAGGTAATTCCAAAGAGGGTAATCAAAGAAATGGAGAGGATATTAAAATCCTTCTTATGTATTGGTAAGCGTGACAAATACAAGGGAACAAAAGTCAAATGGAGTAATATTATAGTGCCTAAAAAACAAGAGGGTTTGGCCATTATTTCGTTCACACAAAAGAAAAAGGTATTACTTATGAACAGAATATGGAGATTATTTGTGAATAAAGAAGCGATGTGGGTTAAGTGGATGAAAATTTATCACCTTAATGGGCAAAGTTTTTGGCAACTTTAGTCGAGGTATGAACATTCTTGGATTTTTACAATTATGTTACAACTACGAGACATGATTTATCCTGTAATTAAAAGTAAGGTAGGGAATGGAGAGGATACTTGTTTCTGGTTTGACAATTGGAATGAATTCAACCCATTATGGTGACAAACTGATATACTAGTTATTAGAAACAGAATCCCTAAAGAAGCAACGATGACGTAGATATTTCAGGAGAGGGCATGGTTGAATAGATGCAGATTTGGTCACTAACTTGACCATTATATGAACGATGTGCATCTTCAAAACCAAATGGACAAGTTAATTTGGGTGGCAAATCATAGTGGGGAGTTTATGAATAAATCGACACATGATATAGTGAGAGAGCTATATGAAGATGTACCATGGGCTGATTTCGTATGGAAACAAAAATTAGTCCCAAATCTGCTATTTTCTTATGGTTTGCTATTAAAAATAGATTGCCAACTAAGGACCGATGGTTTGGTAGCTCTGACCCCCTTTGTGTTTTGTGTAAACAAGTCAATGAGAGTATAAATCACTTATTGTTTGAATGTGAATACACCAAAGTAATGTGGAGTAAAATTGTGCATATGATAGGGATCCCAAATTTCTCTTATGAATGGAATGAGGCGTTGAATGATGTTATACGATATTCCAAACTTGGGCTACGAGTTGATCTCATCATCCGGACGTCGTTTCAGATGGTGATATATCACATACGGAGGGTGAGGAATAGGTGCTTATATAAGGAAGTGAAGCAACATAAGTATGAGCTTGCTGCTACAATAGTTAACTTGATTAGAGAGTTAATCATACCCAAAGGGAAGCAAGACACCATTAGACAAGAACTTAGAGTGAGTTGGTTAATTTAGCTAGTCTAATGTGGTTATAGGCTGAATGTTAATAGTAATATAGTAGCAGTTGTAGTAATTTTGTAATTATCCTTGTAATAGGATTGCATATTATTATTTCCATCTTTGGTAATATATATCTTTTAATTTTCAAAAAAACAAAAAATAATAAATTTGCAAATATCATGAAAATTATTAACTTAGTTAAATATTCAATAAATTCCTTCAAGAGTACATAATATTTATAATTAATTTGTTAAGATTCCTCAATTTTATATTTTAATTATGAGTTTTACAAAAAAGACCTATAAATTTATAATTTTAAAAGTTACAAGTAGTAAGTTAAAAGGAATAATTATTAGAAAAGAAATCACTTCAATAACATAAGAAGCTCGTTCTCCATGTAACTCCTCCAACACTCTCAAATTAGGTTTCAAACAAAAGATCTTCTACTTTACACTACTCTCTCTTGGTGGTGGAGCCTTTAACCTCACCAGAGGGTCTCCCTCCTACCGCCTAGACATCTATGGGCTTAGGTTCACCCTCCTTTTCGAAAGCTGACTTTCCTGCTCTATCCAAAGAAGTGCTCCTTGAATCATTAGCTAGCAAGAAACTCAAAAAATCAAGTGTCGTTGGGATAGCTTCGATTGACTTATGAGGTGAGGGGGCTTGGCGAAACAAGTTACACAGTCATCATCATAAAAGTACCCTTAAATATTATCAAAATGTTTTAAAAGATGGAGTATTAACACCTCCGACTGAGCTCCTAAAAGCTGAGGCAGAAGCATGGTCATCTGCCTTGATTGGGTTTTTCTTGTCCAAAACGACAACCTTTCCCTGTGGTGAATGCTTAGGCTAAGGCTAGATAGGGCAAGAAAGGGATGTAAAAAGTGAAGATGGTATGTTTTTATTCAAATTTTCTGATGATTCTTGCTTGAATGAGATTATGGAATAAGGTTCATAGCATTTCAACAACCAACCATAGTTTATATAGAAGTGGCGGTCAGGAATAGAGATAAATCAGGGGCAGTTTGATATTATCCACATGTGGGTTCACTTTCACAACTTATCGTTGAAGTTTTGGACGATATAAGGTTTAAGCTACTTGGCTAGTTCATTGCAGAAGCTGGTGTGTATAGACACACAAACTGCCTCTATGGAAAGGATATGCTACACAAAACTTTATCTTTAAATACCGAAGAATACTCCACTGCCAGATTGCCTTCCAATTCTTCAGTTAGGAGATAATGGAGAGTTCAAGAGAACAAAAATACAAACAACTATTCCTGAAAACCTAGCAACTCTGCTAGGAAATGGGTTTCTATAGGTAGAATTTATCAATCAAGGTGGCATGATGATCTTCTTAATCCCACTAAATTCAGTCCTCCAATGGAACATATGAGTGCTACAAAACCTAGCTCAAATGGGGATGGAGTTATACACATTGATGGTGAAGTCAGCTCAGGAGTTCCTACTAAAAAAATGGCCCAAGTTATAGACAATGTAATAAATTAGTTGTTTTGAGGACTAAAAATGTTATTGCAAATACCTATCAGTCCCAAGGAAATTGTCAAATGGATTGTACTCAGATGAATACGCCTTTAGAACATGTTAAGATAATTGAAACTGTTACCGCTAAAGCATCTCCAGATCAACTTGCAAATATAGAATAGACAGCTATTGACAACTCCATTGTAGACAATGTGGAGATTCAGGATAGTGGACTGAATCACTTCACCTCCTAATTTTCAGATGGATTGGGCCAACATGTTGACTCCATTAGCAACTGTTAGACAAAATGAGAATATTGTTGCTAAGACCTCTAAGGCTAGGCTGGAGTATACAGAACAGACAATAATGATAAACTCCGATGACTGTGTGGCAAGTTAGGGGATTGGGGATATCATTTCTCAAAATGCAGAACATCCTTAGGTCGAAAGCATTTACATGGGCAATCCAACCAAAGCATTAAAATGTAATTCTTTTGCTCCTGTTATACTAGTTTCCCCTCATGAAACCAATCTAGATTTGGCAGTAGAGGATTGTGATTCTCCATCAACTACAGCCTAACTCCCTGACATCCCAAAAGATTTTTATATACAATCCAAAACTTTTAAAAGGAAATCAACAAAGAAGAGAAACCAAAATCCCAAAAACCAAGGGGCTTCCCCCAGATAAGACAGCCCTAGTATGGAACAATAGGGGGTTAAATGACCATCATAAACAAGAAATGGTGAAGGAGCTGGTAAGGGATAAGAAGTCATGCTTAATTAACTTTCACAATTACCATTTACAATATTTGAAGGGAATGGAATCAAAAAAGATTCACTAAAACTGAATCGAAAAAGATTCATTAACATGAAACTAGAGATATACTAGCTTATTGATCGTATAATTAATCAAATTAAAGCTTGTATCTTGGCATGCAACGTTCAACCCAAACATTCCATAGAAATGAAACACAAGTGGTGTCTATAGTTGTATCTTTTTGTTGTCTATCTTGTAGACAGTTATACTACCTTAGTGAATTTTTTGTCATATTGCAAATATGATGATAAGCTTAATACCTTGAACTCCTTGTAACGTAGACATAGTTTTAAATATAATAAAAATTATTTTCAATTTTTAGAAAAAAATGCTTATTCTCCACTTCTGTTAAAATTTTAATATTCTCTCTTTTCGAAGGATGAGTTGCTCCTATGGAATTTGTTTAATCTTTTTGTTTTCTTTTTAAATAAAGAAAAATATTTATTGTATTATAAAATTTTAATAAATCATACCCAAATTTCAAAAAAGATCTCACCTCTTCTCTATTTTCTCTTTTATTCTTATTTTCGTTGAAAATTCATAACAATCTTATCTTTCATAATTTATTCTAGATTGCAATACAACATTTTGTTTAACATACTTTTTGTTACGAAAGAAGATTCCTAAACAAAAAAGGCAATTAATAATATAAAATCTCAACAATGATTTGAATTCGTGACTTCAAGTGTAGCACCCCACTCCCACGCGACCCCAACCCGACATCGACGGTGATATCCGAGTTCGTGCCCCGCGAGGGTGGCGTGCTAAAACACTCATTCAGTAATCGATACTTTTTTTTTCACTTAACAATATATGCGGAAATCAATACCCAATTTGGGTCCTCATTCAATCATATACTATTTCATTATACACAATTTCCAATAGCCACTCGGCCCATTTCCCAAATATAAATATACATTTCATTACATAAACAAAGACATGCAATGCAGACGCGAACTGATCCCGACTTCTATCCTTCACTTGAATCCTGCAAAAATACTCCCGTTGGCCTAACGGGGTATTCTTCTGATCCTGAAAAATAATTGCAAATTTTGGGTGAGTTTTGCGAACTCAGTGAGTGACCATCATCGATGGCTCACTCATCACATATCACATAAGACATATATTTTATAAATCACATTTCATTTCACATTTTTCCAATATCGCACATGTTCATATTATTTCACATTCAATCACTGAACCAATCTCACTTTATTTCCTATATCACATTATTTCCCATATTCATATCATTTCAGTAACAACCATATTGAATCACATAAACTTGTTCAGTTATTTCACATTCAATATTATTTAATCATTTATGTCATGCATACGCAGTGTATATGAGACTCACTTTCCAATTGTTACTCTGTTGTGACCGAGTGCCTGAACTGTCCCATATAGGGCTCATTGATAACTGTCCCATGTAGGGCTCATTGATAACTGTCCCATATAGGGCTCATTAATCGTTGAGCTTGTAGCTCTGATCGGTGGCTACTCTAGTCACAACTGCCATTATGTTTTATGCAATGGAATACAATCACTCACTATCATCTACCCCTTTCAATCACTTCTCATATCACCGGACTTTAGTCTGGCATTCCACCTTGAAGTGGAGCATTTCACAGTTTCATTCATATCCAAATACACATTTATCAATCACATAAGTATAAGGCATTTTTGCCTTTCACCAATTCACATTATTTAATCAAATGCATATGGAATGCGTATGTGACACTTTTCCCATTTATTACGGTGTTGTGACCGAGCGCCTAAACTGTCCCAATATGGGCGCATTAATCATTGAGCCTGAGGCTCTAAAATCACTGTGGGCTCAAGGCCCAGATACGTTGAGCTTTAAGCTCTCGGTGGCTGCTCCGGTCACAACTGTCATTAACTGATTTTCGTACTCATGCATGGAATGCATATGTCGAAATAATGCAGATTTCAATCACAATCAATCCCAAATAGTTCATAATCACACACAAATAATTCACAATCACATTTTAATCACAATCCTATTATGCACATTTCAAACACAGAGGGTCCAAATTCACAGACAATTTGCACTTCAATATCATAATCTCCCATTTCATCGGACCTTCTGTCCGGAATCCATAATCAAACGCAATTCACTAACCCACCATTATTCATCACAATTTTATAAAGACAGAATTATAAACCAATAATGATCGAGAAACCATCTAGGTTACTCACCTCGTTTTCCTTGCATAAAGGCTTGACTTGTTCAATGCTTCAATTTTCCAAAGTCCTTCTTCTTTCCTCAAATTAAAAATTCCCTAGGCCAAAACATCCAAATTCAATATCATAAAAATCATAATCCTCAAAATTAACTT
>JAOSBK010000205.1:7882434-7900014 GCA_027568895.1 Erythroxylum shatona | reverse complement strand
TATATATATATAATATTTTTGGAAATTTAAGGATGAAAAAACATGGGTTTAAAGTTAAGGAAATCATAGAGTGAGATGATGTCTTGCTTTTAGTGGGATTAAAATGGAAAGTTGATATGTGAAAGTGAATAAGTGATCATATGTGATTGATGCATTTCACTACATGAATGCATGAAAGATAAAGGTAGTTGTGACCAGAGGAGTCATCGAAAAGAGCTTAAAGCTCAGAATGTGGAAAAGAGCCTAGAGCTCAGAAAGTATATAAGAGCCAAAGGCTCACTATGTAAAATAAGCCCAGTACCCCCCATGGATACGGGACAGTTATCAATGAGCCCGATATCCCCAACGGATATGGGACAGTTATCAATGAGCCTGGTATCCACAATAGATACGGGATAGTTTAGGCACTCGGTCATAACAAATAACAAATAAAAAGTGGGTCTCATGTGCACTACATATGCACGATATGAATGATTATAATGTGTTGAATGTAAAATGTGAAATGATTGATTAAATGTATGTGATCCAATGTGTGATGTGAATTATATGGTAAGTGACTAGGTGAGCCATCGAGGATGGTCACTCACTGAGTTCGCAAAACTCAACCAAAATCTGCAATTATTTTTCAAGCTCAGAAGAGTACTCGTTAGGCAAACGGGGGTATACCTACTACATACAAGTGAAAGATAGAGGTCAGGATCAGTTTACGTCTGCATTTATATTTTTTTATTTTTATATCGAATTGAGTCTTCCGCAATTGTTGTAACTTGTGTATTAGAATATTTCTGTTTGTAATAACTTTCCCGATTGGAAATATTATTTGAATTTGGGGCCAAGTTACTAGTGAAATTATGATGAGTTGTGTACTAGTTGTAACTTTGTGTTTGAAAATGTTTACGAATAAAATGGGCCGACTTGATTATCGGATTTGCGAATACGTGTTCGTTAAATTAAAAAAAATGTACTGAGTTCTGAATGTTTGACTGTTCTAGCATGCCACCCTTGTGGGGGATGTACTCAGATATCATTCAAGATGTCGAGTACATGTCCCGAGAGGGTAGGGTGCTACAATATCGATGTTATCTTTGTGGAAAATGATTATTCTACAAAAGACGAAAATTACATGTATATATGATAAAATAGCTTTGCCTAAAAGTAAACTCCAAGATTACATCATAAACCAAGCCTTACATAAAAATAAAACTTCTAGTGAGCTAGTACAATCGACCTACCAAATATGTAGGATACATGGACACAAGCTCTTATAGAAGTGTAATTAAGCCTCAAATGCTTCCCACTAAAGAATGGCAAGCTCATAGGGAATATTTCACTACTACAAATGGTCAATCTTTTATGATTGATCTCATATGTAAATGGAAAATTAAAACAACATTTTTATTCAATATATTGATTAACTTATGCTTTGATACTAATAGAGGACATATTAGGAGATAGACTTAATATTGGTCATAAGTATGCTAGCCGAGAAAATAAACCCCTTATAATGAGTATCAAATATCTCAAGGCCTACTTCTTAGATAATTGGTTCTAAGTTATCTTTAATATGACCTTAGTAGGATTATATGGTTTGATATTTTCTGATACACTGGATCCGTTTAAAGAAGCAAGTGCAGAGCTTACTCATATCTACCTATAAAATCAAGACTATTGATGATTCAAGTTTTTAGGAGAGAAGGATGTTTAAAAGGAAATGATGGAGGAATAACTATTTTTATTTTTATTTTTCCATCATCTAAAGGCAATGATCTGCTTATATAGGCAGAGGAGGTTACAAATAGACACGTATAATAAATAGCTTAGTGGGGCTATTAACAAACACACTTATTAAAAATAATACAATAATTTAACTAAGTGGAACCACTGACATTCGCCACATGGAGGGATATATATATAATAGTACAATCATACATAGTGGTTGCCTATTTTATTTTGATGGTAGGTTCTAATTGTTCTTCCATTTTATAAGTTCATAGGATGGAGACAAATTCTCTTTATATTCTGTGATGTCTCCTTTTTTTTTAAGAGACATTCATAGTCTTCTTCATTAAACTCAAGAATATCTTCACTATGATCTTGAGAATCTTGGAAGTATGGAAGGAGAGATTAAGATAGCCCTTCAAGAGATAAAGCCGAGGCTAGTAACCGATTAGTCCATCCATTCAAAAAATCTATTTCTAGCATTTTAGGTTCTTTGGAGATAAATTCTCCATGGTAGGGCTATGCGATAGGAGAATGTTGTTTAAAAAAATTATTAAGGTCACATAGAATCATCTTAAGACTTTTTATGGCCATGTCCTTATGCTTAAGTCACTCGAGAGTAATATGCTAGAGGTATGCTTAGTTTGATGGGTAGATAACACTATTTTTGGTTATACTGAAAGGCCTATAAAGCACAAAAAAATACTTTGTGTTTTTCTTGGCTAGTAGAAAGTCCCATAATTTATATCAATTAATGATTTATGATAACTCCTTTCTTTAACACGTCAACAGTGAATACCATTCTAAAAGGTTCATAGGGTAAAGGGTTCATTGCTACAATTATAGAGATATACAGTAGCACCCCACCCTCTCGAGACACGTACCCAATATCCTGAGTGATGTCCAAGTGCGTACCCCGCGAAGGCGACATGCTAGAACAGTCAAACACTCAAAATTGAGTACAATTTTTTTTTAAATTTATTAATCAATCATGTATACGAAATCAATAATCAAGCCAACCCATTTTATTCATAAACAATTTCATTCAAGAGTGTTACTACACTCATTAATCAAACTTGTTTACAACTTTTCCAAATTGGAAAGTTGTTACATACAGAAGCATATTCAAATACACATTATACAAATGTAACAAAATACACAAATAAGAAAGTATCAATGCAGAAGTCAACTGATCCCAACCTCTACCTCTTACTTGAATGCAGTAGGTATACTCCCGTTTATCTAACGAGGTACTCTTCTGGGCCCAAAAAATATTATACAAATTTTGGGTGAGTTTTGCGAACTCAATAAGTGACCATTCTCGATGACTCAGCCAGTCACATAACATATAATTCACATCATTTATCTGATAATCACATTGGATCACATATACTTAATCAATCATTTCACATTTTACATTCAACACATTATAATCATTCATATCATGCATTTGCAGTGCACATGAGACCTCTTTTCTATTTGTTACTTTGTTGTGATCGAGTGCCTAAACTGTCTTGTATCTATTATAAATATCAGGCTCATTGATAACTATCCCATATTCGTTGAGGATACTCATTAAGCGTTGAGGCTAAGGCTCTGATGTGCATAACTGAGCTTAAAACTCTTTTCATGTTGGCTACTCTGGTCACAACTGCCTTTATCTTTCACATACTTATGTAGTGAAATGCATCAATCACATATGATCACTTATTCACTATCATATATCATTGGACCTTAGTCTGGCATTCAACATTTATGCTGAGAACACTTTGTGATCATGCATTCATATCATGAAGCATTTAGTTAATCACATTATAATTAGCACTTCAATATCTCATTCATATATCACAATCATCGAACCTTCATTGTCTAGAATTCAACAATCAAATCACATTCATAAATATTCATAATCACTCAATTCATAACATAAACAAAACAAACAATAAAGTAAGACTATCTAGGTCTACTCACAATATGCTCCAGATAAGCATTGGCTTTTCAGTTATGGAAAAGTCCAAAATGCGGATGTTTTATCCTGCACATTCAAATTATGCTATATACACATTGCACTCTCACATTAATAACTTTTCACAATTATTAGCATTCATTTATGCACACGTACGGATATGGAAAATGTACAATGCATGATCATGACAATCCTGGGTATATTATCAAATTTCATATCTTATGCTCATTTACATTTCATAATTCAATCAGTTATCATTTCTTCTCGCATTACTTGCTCTTATTGACAATTTCTCATTCATTTAAACTAGATACACTTTACTTCTCTTCTTTGAATCACAACCTCAATCATACGAATATCTTTATTCCTAAATAACTCATGCATTTGACACTTTGGTATCAACAACTCATTCACTAATTTTAAGTCAACATCTCAAAATTACAATTTATCCAAAGCCCCTTTTCTCCTTATAAAATTATGCAAATTTTAGACCTTCATGTCTATTTTCCATGATTAAGTTGACAATGAAAAAGAAATAATTTGGCAACACTTTCTTCTAGAAGAGTGTTCCTCTATGTCTTATAATTCCATTGACACCAAAATCATTCAATTCAGTTCAGTAATTTGAAAGATACACCTCCACCATTTTTTGACTGTTCTATTAAAAAACAATATACTATACACAACTTCCATCCAGAAATTGAACATTTTAGAGACTGAATCACAATTAAACTTCTTCAAATAATTTGTAAACCTATATCTCTAGTTTACTCAAAATAAATCATCTCATATGGATATCTACATGTCTAAATATAATCAAAATATTGAAGTGCATTTAGTAAAATATTCCTATTTACACCGTTCCAATAGATTCTCACACTTTCATTTGATCAATCTTTTTAAAATCAATTCATAATGATACGATTTTTTTTGGAGAGATAGAATAATGTATTAGGAATATATTAGATCAAGAATCAAGTAATTTGGAGGCCTATAGAAGAAGTTATGGTCAAAATAAATAGGACTATTCAGTTTGCAAATATCTCTCGGATGTTTAAATCAAGATCAAGTCATGGTTACTATTGGAGAGCACAGTAACTTGATGGGATAATTAAACATCAGTCATTGCAATTAAACTCATAGGGGTGAGGGAGAAAACTCACGGGCGTGCGTGAGTCACAAGTGTGAGGGTGAGAAGTCATAGGTATGAGAGATAGACAAAAATTGGGTGAGAGCAATACTAGTCAGACCCGTCCAATTTTATCACTTAATCTTTCTCAATTCAGTTCAAATGACTATTATTATTGGTGTAGAGGTAGATCAATGTTTTAAGAGTCCAATGGTTCAAGTCTCATCTCATTTGGAGTTTGGACGAAGAAGATATTGTCAAAAAGCCATTGGATGTTCATTACCCCTGAAAGCTTCAAAGTCGCTATCGTGCAATTGCACAACATCGACTTTCGCTATTCAACCTCCAAAGTGGCTATCATGCATTTGCATGATAGAACTCAACCTCCAAAGTTGCTATCGATAGTGACTTTCACCCTTCAATCCGAGTCGCATACCCAACTTCCAACTTCCATAACTTTTGATCCCAAACTCCAAAAATTGCAAACTTTATATCAATGGAAAGCTAAAAGAAAGATATACACCTTTAATACAGAGAATTTTATCAAAATATTCCTAGATCAATATAGTTTAATCAAGGAAATTCAGATCAAAATTTTACCTTTCTTTTCTCTTTTCTTTGTTTCATTCTCAGCCCACTTCTTTAAGGTGTCTTCCATCACTAATCCAACATTTCCATTTTCATTCCTAGACTTCCTACTCCATCTCCCTTCAACTAAATACAACAATTTCACACTACCCCTAAATATGCAAGTTTACTCAAAATTCATCGAAAGTCAAAAATCAGTTATTCATCCTATTTATGTTCTGCCATATGCCTTTCACCATTATTTGTATTTCAACCTTTGTGCACATTCTTTATTTTTCCTTTCAACTTTCATTTATCCACTCAATCTCATCTCAGACCATCACCTTACAACTATTTATCAACTAAAAAATCATTCTTTTGGTTATCTCTAAAACACTTACATAATCACACACACACACATATTCATAGTGAAGAGAAACAGAGCATATCTGAATATCATCTTTTCATAAATTTCTACACTAATCCCATACACCATTTCATTGCTCTTTCTACCTCCAAAAATTCATTTCTACATTACCTGATTACAACATCAAATACTAAATAACATTTTATCCAGATTTTTCTTCCTATTAGCACCGTGTTCACGAAGATGTACGTCAATGCCATGATCATACAAATGATAGTAAATTATCGAATTTATATCATAAATTAACAACTCTAAAAGATTTGCACAACAATTACTTGATAAAACTTCAAGATCTTCAACTATCACGAAGCCCTCAACTCCATGCAATTCACGTACACCACTGTATAAATTGACCAGCTTCGGGTTTTTTTCTTAGGGTTGAAGAAACAGATAGTAAAGTGGGAGTGGTATAGGATAAGGAAAAAGAAAGTTAACTCTTAGAGGATATTTGATGAAAAACTCTGTGTATTGGAAGAAACTCAAAAAAGGTGGCTATGAAGAAAGTAACTATGTCAGACACACTACTTAGTCTTTTAACTCCCAGAGGACATAACTTACTTTCTAATAAAATCATAAAATATAACTTAACTAAGTCAGTGACACTTATCACTTATGTAATCTATAAGGCTCTAACTAAGTTCCTTTTGAACTAATTCCTTTAACTTCCTCCTTACATTACAATTATCTCCAATATCATTTGATTCCTGTTTTTATTTTCCATAATAATCTAAAATTTTTGAAATTATTCCTAAATTTCACTAAAATTGAAAAATATAACAATCACGCTAACCAACAAAATTTTCAATATAAAAATTTTAAGATTCCCAGTATATCACAACTCAATTCAATTATACCTGGAATTATCCATGAATGCATGTACAATTATTTTCATGTACAAGATTTCACTATTCATACGTATGTGTATGACATATTATGCATGAGCATGAAAATGCATTTTTCAAACCTCTCATTGATCTCACATGTACCATACTTTTAGGTTTTAACTCTTAATATGGGGACAAGATGTCACAAAATTCTTTTAGAAGAAGGATCCAAACCATCACAAAGAAGATTGAATCCAAAGATGATGGAAGTGGTAAAGATAGAGATCTTGAAGTTGCATGATGTTGGTATAATCTATCCAATTTTGGATAGTAAATGGGTAAGTCCAGTCCACGTGATACAGAAGAAGATAGGGATGATAACGGTGAAAAATGAGAATAATGAGTTTGCCCCTATAAGAATTCAAAATGATGATAAGTATGTATCGATTATAGGAAGTTAAACGCTGCTACACACAAGGATCACATTCCACTTCCATTCTTTGATCAGATTCTTGAACAACTTATGGAATAATCTCACTACTATTTTCTTGATGGATATTCAGGATATAACCAAAATATGATAGCTCCAAAGGATCAGGAAAAAACAATCTTCATATGCCCATTTGGTACATTTGCCTATAGGAGGATGTCGTTTGGACTCTACAATGCCCCAACCACCTTTCAAAGATGCATGGTAAGTGTTTTCTTTAAGTATGTTGAGTATATTATTGAGGTCTTTATGGATGATTTTACTATCTATGGGGATTCATTTGATGCACGCTTAGATAATCTGAATTATGTACCTAAATAATGTATCAAAACTAATCTTGTTCTCATTTCTGAAAATTTTCATTTTATAGTTGAACAAGGAATAGTTTTGGGACATGTAATCTCATCTAGAGGAAATGAGGTCGATAAAGCTAAGGGAGAAATTGTGCAAAACTTACCCTACCCCACAAATGTGGGAGAGGTTCATTCTTTTCTTGGACATGTAGGTTTTTATCATAAGTTTATCAAGGACTTTAGTAAGATCTCAACAAAACTCTGTCATTTGTTACAAAAGGATGTGCCCTTCGAGTTTGATGAGGGATGCAAGCAAGGATTTGACAAGTTGAAATAACTTTTGACTTCGGCACCAATCATTCAACCACTAATTGGATTCAACCATTTAAGATTATATGTAATGCGAGCACTTTTGTAGGTGCCATCCTTAGTAAAAAATGTGGCAACATGACTCATACCATTTACTATGCTTTAAGAACTCTCAGTCTAGCACAATACAACTATTCCACCACATAAAATGAGCCTTTAACTATTGTTTTTGTTTTAGATAAATTTAGACCTTACTTGCTTGGTTCTAAAGTGATTGTATATTCTGATCATACAGCATTAAGGTATCCTTTATTGAAGAAGGAAGCGAAGCCAAGGCTCATTAAATGGATTCTCCTACTCTAAGAGTTCAATTTGGAGATCAAAGACAAGAAAGGTGTAAAGAATTTAGTTGCAGACTAGTTAAATTGTGAAGGAAGAGGATTCAATACCATTTCAAGAGTTGTTTCCAGATGAGCAATTACTAACTCTTCAAGGTAAGGTTCCATGGTATGCTGATATTGTAAGCTATCTAGTGAACCATGAGATACCTAATGAGTTGAGTAAAGCTAAATGGAATAGAATAAAAAGTGTCTTGAAATATTATATTTGGGATGATCCTCAATTATGGAAGTGTTGTTTTGACCAAGTGATTAGGAGATGTGTGCCTGAACATGAATGTGAATCTATTCTGAAATTTTGCCATTCATATACTTGTGGTGATCATTTTGGGCCTAATAGAATTGCTAAGAAAATACTTTAATGTGGTTTTTATTAGCCAAATATATTTCAAGATTCCTATCTATTCTGTATAGTATATCAACAATGCCAGAAACAAGGTAATTAATCCTATCGAGATCAAATGCCTTTATCTCCAATCCTTGCATGTGAAAGTTTTTATATACAGAGCATCAATTTTATGGGAATATTTCCTTCATCTTTTGATTTTGTTTACATTTTGTTAGTCATGGATTATGTTTCTAAATGGGTTGAAGCTAAAGCCACCATGACTGATGATTCTAAAGTTGTTGTATAATTTTTTAATTCTAACATTTTTGCTAGGTTTTGAACATCGCTAGCATTGATTACCGACAAGGGTACTCATTTTTGCAACTGATTGGTAAGAAATCTTTTGAAGAAGCACCATGTCACTCACAAAGTGTCCACAGCATACCATCCATAGATAAAAGGGCAAGCAAAAGTGTCCAGTAAAGAAATCAAGTCAACCCTTGAAAAGATGGTGAGCCCAAATCATAAAGACTAGATTCAATGACTTGATGATGCTCTTTTAGGATATATGACCGCGTACAAGACACTGATTGGAATGTCTCCATAGCAGCTAATTTACAAAAAGTTATGTTATCTTCTAGTGGAGATTAAGCAAAAAGCTTTTTAGGAAATTAAGCTATGCAATATAAAGATGGATGTGGCAGGTGAACATAGAAAGTTACAAGAATTAGAAAAGCTTAGGCATAACTCTTACGAGAATGCAGAAATTTACAAGGAAAAAATGAAGTAATTTTATGATAAGATGATTGTTAGGCAGAATTTTGTTGTCAGACAAAAAGTTCTTCTCTACCATTCACGACTTAAGCTTTTCCTAGTTAAATTATGTTCCTATTGGATTGGACCTTTTATTGTTACTAATATGTTTTCGCAAGCTGTAGTTGAAATTGAAAGTTTATAGACAAACAAGAAATTTAAGGTCAATGGTCATCGACTGAAGCCCTTCTATGAAAGATTCCAAGTGAAGGATGTGGAAGTGATAAGGTTAGAAAATCCTACTTATAAAGATTGAACAACATGGAGTCGAGCCAATGACGATAAACAAAGATGTTGCTTGGGAGGCAACCTAAGGGAAGTTGATTTCTGTTTATTTACATTGTCACATTTACTGTTTTTGTTAAATGCTTCATTTCTTGCATTTGATGTTACATTGGGACAATGTAAGCTTTAAGTGTGGGGGTAGGCATCTTAGTTTTTATACATGTTTTTGAACTTAATTGTGTCTTACGTGACTTCTTAGGTGTTTATAAAATTGAGCAAACAAACAAAAACCTTCTCTTTTTCTATTGCTTTTAAGACTATATAGTCAAAATTAGAGTAGGAATTGACTATAAATATCTATGGAAACTTTAGCATGTACTTTTGCTCTTTTGATTGGTCAATGTACATTATCTTTAGAAGAGTAGTGACTAGTAGTAGACAAAAGCTAGTGAGATTTTGAGCCTTATTAGATTGGCACATCTATATCTGTCTCATTATCTTTTGATTATATGTGACCTTCATAATATGTACATCTTGACTTTGCTTTGATTTTCTATTCAAGACCACATTTTTATCACATACATTAACATGAAAATGATTAGGCATTCTTTGTTTTTCCAAGCTACATTAGCCAAATAGCCTACCCATTAATATGAATTTTCCTTTGTTAAGCCCCCCTTGAGCTTTATTAGCCTTTCTTTTTGTACTAACCACATTACTTGCTTTTTAAACTTAACTAAATGTCCTACCAAAGTCATAAAGCTAGTGGAGCATGTGTTGATTATTGAGTTTATGGATATACAAAGTTTTAAGTGTGGGGATATGCATATAAGTAGGATGGTTATAATTGTTGGGATGTTATTTTATAGTTTATCAATGAATCTCTCATATTGATGTGGCTTCTTTCAATGTTTATATGAAAAAAAGGAAAGAAAAAGAAAAAGAAAAAAAAAGAAAAGAAAGAAAAAATGTTGAAATAAAATTGTCAAGGAGGAAATGCAATTGTTTTGCAAAGTTATTTATGATTAATATCTCCTCCTAAAGTTGTATGGAATGGGTGATTTGAGTGTGTTGCATATGAGGTAGAAGTTTTTTTGTGTGGTTATACTTCATGTGACTTATAGTTTGAGAGCTTGAATTTGAGCTGTGAAATATAATTGTTGCATTCATTATAGTTGATGGTACCCAGTTTTGAATGAATGTTAGCATATGCGCTTTATGTTTCATTGAGTGTTACTTTTGCTTCACTAGCTTGATGAATTTTATGCTAAATTACCCAAATACATCTCACCTTACCCTATACCACATTACAACCTTAGAAAAGTCATTTGTTTCATGGTTATGCATGTGAACTTTGGTGGTGGAGAAATGAAATGATATGCAAAGTTGTGGAACTTAATCATGAATGGTATTTAAGTGTATCTATAAATTTACCATATTTAAATACATTTAGTCCAATTTTACTTGTAGATTGCTTAGTTCTTAGGGTGATGAAATGTTGATTAATCATGAGTGAAGCATTGAATGTTGAATTCTTGCTATGGTTTTTGAAAGATTCATCTTTGTTTATGACGATCTATTCTTGGAAATTATGGAAAATGAGTAATTGTTTTAGTTTGTGACTTTGATTTTGATGATTTGCCCAATGACGGCCAAAAGTTAAGTATAGGGGAACTTGATATGTGGTTAATTGTTGATACATTTATTCCATTACACTTAGTGATTAATGCCTTAAAATGTTTAAGACATTCACTTTAATTCATATTTGATTTTCGGTACAATTTGGAAGTATAACAACTAAAGTAAGCCAAAAGCATACTAATTGAGCCATCTTCTTGATATTCATACTCTATTATCTTCATGAAGTAAGAAGAAGAAGAAGATTACAAGAAGGGAAGACAGGATAGAGTAAAAAAAAATGAAGAATGAGGTATTGTAGCTTACCATTGTAATATGAATTGCATACATGTGAGATATAAACAATTAAATGAATTACATGCATGTGTAGCATTTTAATTACAATGTTACAGCTATAAGCATTATCTCACGACTATAACAGTCGTAACAATTAAAATGTTATAGCTGTGAGCATTGTCTTATGGCTGTAACATGGATTACAAGCATGGGAGACACCTTACATTTTCAAGAGAATGCCACATGCCCCATTTCTTTTAACCTAGTTTTTATTATAAAGAGAATGGCGTGCCAAATAGGAGTTTTAGAGAAAAAATGATCAGACCTCCAATTGTCTCATGGTGTGACATGAATTATAAGAATGAGCCAGTTGTCACTTTAAAAACTTGGTATTTGTTAAAAAGAAATGGGTGTGACAGCTAAAGAGTTTTTGGAAAAAAAATAGCCTTTATTTTTCTTCATTTTCTTATCAGTTCTTAACAGTAACAGGGACATTCTTGGCTGATTCTTAACGATTAATGGAGAAGATGTAAGGCTAACCTTCCCAATGCTGGTTCGAAGGTGCAATCGATGCTAAGGAACATATTAAACACATTGTCATTATGTATCGGGTTCTTTCCCTCTTTCAGATTGTTTACATTATCTTATGTGTAATGATTAGGTATTGTGTAAGAATGATTTTGAAGCTCTATTGATTTGTTTTTCATAAAAACCTATTGCTAGAACTTGAATATGATATATAATATTCGTGTTTAAATTATGTGGCAACTAATGGTATTAAATTGTTAGGGATAACGTAGCATGAGTTAAATAATCCAAGCTTGTGTAATTATTGCTTAGATTGGTCATGCTTGTCATTCGTAATACGATTGTTCAATTAAACTTAGAGAGCTATTTCTAGGTTATTCGATAGTTAGGGTTAATTAATGAGATTTTTTTAGTTAACTAAGACCTAAGAAAAAGTATGGATTAACAGAGCTTATTGTTAATTCACAATCAATAATATAAAGAGAGGTGTGAAGACGATAATACAATCACGTATGTGAAATTATGCGTAGGCCGAGACTAAACCAAAGAACTAGATTTCAACCCATTAATCAAATGTATCACTTTGTTACTGTTTAGATTGAGTTGCCTTTACATATTCAATTTTACATTTTTTCTATTTTGTATCAAACAAAACCCCTATGATTTACATATACATATAATTTAGGAAAGCAATTGGAATTAATTTCTATGGGATTGACCTAGACTTACCAACTCTTTTAGGGGCTTACAAGGGAATTAATAAAATAAAAAGAACATTTGATTCTTCTAATGAAAGCAATTGTTGTGATGGATTCACCCTATCAGCTAAAAGATAAGCCAAAGTGAACAAACTGAAAAAAGCACTTTTTTCAGTCTACGATGTTATGCTCTTCTACAATCTAGGTCTCCCATTGATGCAACAAATTTGATGTAACTAGTTAGTAAGGCTTACCAATTGATTACCTAATCATCGGTCATCCCTTTCTGAGAATTGGTTATTGCAAGATCCATTGCAAAAAGAGGTGGCTCGGTAAGGAATTAATGGGAAATCATCAAGGATGATTGATTTATTGGTGAAATGAAGGGCACCGAAAGCACCAGTGATTCTCTAATCCGGTTTGGATTTCCAGCGCCTTGGAAAAATGTTCAAGATATATAACAACGTATTTTTCCTCTTTTCCTTACCGAGAGGGGCTGTCTGTTGTGATCTTATGTTGTTACCCAGAGTGGGTCCCTTTTGGTAGCCTAAGGAAAAGATCACCTTTTTATTTAAGCCTAACTATCTATATATAAGGGGAGCACAGATAGATTTAGGAAATTATCTCGTAGAGCTTGAATATCTACCCGATTAGGCAACTATATCTCAATAGTTCTTTTTCATAGAACTCAGTTAAAACGAATAGGCCTTGTTGCTTTATCTAAGTGGGTTTGGGCTAGGTCGTTGCGATCCTAACACCTAGCCATAGTTTTAGTCTATTTATTTGGTGTAGTGTTACGACTCGCTACCACATACATTAATTTAATACAATGAGATTGTTCAAATCATAGATAGCTTTCCTAGATAAGTACAAGGTCCATTTGTTAAACTAATTTTAGAGGGGATAGGTGTACTTCTAGTATTATGCATGTAAGTAATTATCCCTTTCCTAGCATTTTCTTCTGTTTGCTCCTAATTTAACATCCAACCAAACTTTCTCTATTCTTCTATTATAATTCCAACTTGGTACAGTTAAGCTTCATTTCATTATAATTTTAGCTCTTTCTTTATCTAATGAACTAGCAAAGATCATAATCAATTCCATATAGCTAGATTCAGCTTTTGTATTACAAAATTGTGTGATAATTAGAATTACAGGCTCGTATAAAGTTTGAACTTCATATAGAATTCTACTAGAATTCAAGATCACTATGACAAGAGGCTTCAATGGACTCTATCCAAGTATGTATGTTAAACATTCCATCTGTGGCCCACTTAGTAACAATTAAGTGATCAATTTAAGAAGCATATGGGAACTCAAAGTCCCCATACATTCCTCATTCTTACACTTAGCAAGGAATTGAGGAATTTATTGCATATGTAGGCATGTTGCTCAGAATATCATTTGGTCCTCTGCTGGAGTGATTTATTCAATACTAATTATTCCCTCTAATCAAAGCATTGACCTTAGTCTTCTTAGGGATTAGAGTTCTCAAAGTTTTATAGGATGGATGTTAGCTCAATGGTCCTATCTGATTACATTGTTTACATTATCAAAAGTTGCCTTAGCCATTACCTATTTTGTTCCTTATGAATAATTGAATCCATTCTCTTGTGTGTAGGATTGTTGTAACATCCAAAACATATTAGACTTTATAGAAGTGGTCCATAAAATCTCCCCTTTTATATGATATATATGTATTCACTTTGCCTATAATTCCTCTTTGTCTTTACATAGTTTCCATCATTTTTTTGTCAATAAGGCTTTCTCATAAAAGTTATATTAAGTCCTCCAAAGGCTGACAAATTATAAACCATTCCACTTTAAGTACTTTTTTGTAACTACTAAATCCACCCTATATGAAATCCCTAAATTTTTTGTCTATTTCCTTCATAAATCCTTTAAGAATGGATATGTGTGAGCATTAATAAGTTAAAAGATTTTTTAGAATACATATGACTAGTTGTAGTATTGCCTCATAACTTAAGAATATATTAGACCAACTATTAATCCTTCTATTGATGGAGTTTATGAGTGGTAACTAATCTGCTGCTGTGAGCCTTTTTTCATATAGGGGAACTCCTAAGTATTTAAAAGGTAATTTAGTTGATTAAAAGCCCTTAAATAAGATCATATCACATAGATGACAGTCTGTGCCAGTTGAGAAGATTAAAAAAGCTTTTACTAGAATTATAGCTCAATCCAGAGAGTGACTTGAATTGATCTAGTAAGAAAATGAGCAAATTGATTCAAGGTTGAGACGCTCCATTTAGAAGAATGAGATCATCACAAATGATATATAAAAATTTTTCTACTTAGAGTACTTATAATGATATCTAGTTTCTCTAGTTACCATTGCTCTTAACATTCTAGAGAACAACTCTAAACTGACGGAGAGTAGAAGTGGGGTAAAAAGGTCACCTTGCCTTAGTCCCTTGATCGCTTCAAAAATACATGTAGGTTTACCATTAACGATGACTGAATAAGATATTACTGTAATACAGGCTTATATCCATTGCAAAAATCTATTAAGGTAACCAAGAGTAATCAAAGTGTCAAGTATAAAACTCCAACCTAGTGAGTTAAAGGTCGTTACTAGATCAATCTCAATTACACCACTCATAACTTCCATAGCTTTAGAAAAACTCCTTATTAAATTGTATGTTGTTAGCCATGGATCTTCCACATATGAAGGCACTTTGAGTATAGCTAACCATTTGTTTTAGTTAATATCTTATTCTATTGGCAATAAATTTAGAAATGATTTTGTAAATCACATTATAGTATGAAATATGTTAGAATTTACTGAGGAATTTTGCAAAGTGGGACTTTAACACCAAACAAATAAAGGTCTTGTTTAGTTTAGTCAGCATTCTTCTATTTTAAAAGAACTTATGCATTGTATTAGACACTATATCTCCTATCAAGCTCCAAGTTTCTTAAAAAAATCTAGAGTTAAATCCTTTAGGACTAGGACACTAATTAGGGTGAAATGAGAAGAGAGTGTTTCTTATTTCATCTTTGGTAACTTCTTTAGTAAGGTCAAAGTGAGTTTAATTAGGGATTGATCTAGAAAAATAACTAATGATCTTCTTATATAGAGGAGATATGATGTTTAAAGACCCCAGTAGTTCACTGAAGTGATTAAAAGATAAAGTTTGGAAATCCTCTTGTGAATAAACTAGGTTACCTTTACTATCCTGGAGTGAAATGATCATGGTTTTGTTTCTTCTATACTGAGAGTTGTAATAGAATCTGGTATTCCTTTCTCCTTCCTTCATCTATAGCATTTTTTATTTTTGTTTCAATTGGGAGTCTATGGTTCTTAATGCTTCTATATACTCCTTAGTTTAGTTTGAGACTTGCTATTTAATAGTGAGATCTTCAGGATTATATGCTTGTTTTTCCTATATTTTGATAAGTTCTTCCAATAAGGTTACTTTGACTACCTGCACTGGATCAACACTTCATCTTTGGAACTTTTTCAACTATATTTTAAGAGCCTTTAAAATCTAAATAGATTTGTAAGCCTTAGAACCTATTTAGGGAGTTTCCATTCCTTTTATAATAGCCTATGTTAACCTTAGGTCTTTAATAAGGGAATAAAAGAAACTAAAAGAGGCTTTTCTTCTATTAGAGCAAATGGCATCCTTAATAAATATAGGAGACTGATATGTTACCAAAGGGCTTCTAAATTGGCAAAACTATAAGGAAATGTGGCTAGCTAGAGGGAGTTTATTAGGCACCTATCTAATTTCTTCTATAATAGCTAACTCCCAGTCTGATTATTGCTCCAAGTTTGTGTGTAACCAAAATACTTGAGGTTTGTGAGACTTAACTGTTTTGTTAAATTCTATAACTCCTCATAATTAACTTTGGATGAAGTTTTGGATCCTATTACTTCCCCATGAGAAATAACATAGTTGAAATCACCTATTAAAGTCTACGGGGTATTTAAGGTTTCTCCTAGTAGTCTCAGTTCCCTCTATAATGATTGCCTTTAAAAGTCCCATTTGAAAGCATATATCGTATTAAGACTTATAATAGAATGATCAACCAACCTTATTAGCTCATAATGTAGGAATTAAGTTGAATAATTCCAACTATTAAGCATAAAATAGTGAGGATCAAAAGGAACAACGATACGTCCATTTAATTATGGCTAGTTAAAATAGTCCAGCCTTTGTTTATAAATCTTAAGCATCTTTCCATCTACTTTTTTTTTATTTTGGTCTCCACTAAACCAAAAAAATACGACTTTTTAAGACCTATAAGGTCCTTGATTCCCAACTGTTTATTGAGGATATTTAAGCCTCTCATATCCCAAACTAGTGTATCTGTTGGGACCCGATCTGGAAATCGGACCCTAATCGGAAAACGGAACGAAAGTGGCCGAAACCAAGGCGAATTTAAATTGGATAAATCGCATCTGAAGGCGAATCGAATAACAAAATGCAAACGAAAACAAAGTGGCAGAACGAAATCATACGGATCAATTTGAACTGAAACATATCCGACATCCGAAGACATACACATTAGAAAAGCGTCGCATTGGAAACCTAAGACTAATCCAATACGAAACCGGTATAATTTTTTTTTCTTTCTTTCTCATCTTATTCATCTTTCATACAAATCAAAACAATGTTCCCTTTTTGGAAAATTATCCTTAATCTCATACTAATCTCAAATTATTTGATTCTTCTTATTCATTCTTAATCATTCATATTTCAATCTCATCTATAACAAAACTTATCCTTATTCTAATTCTTTACTCAATCAGTATTTAACAAAAATCGGGCAGCATAACGGCTGCATTTTCATAAACCCAAACCTGCAAAGGATTTTAAATTCACTTCTATAATTCCCAATCAATCGCACAATCATCAAAATCCACCGGACCCTCCGTCCGGGATCTCAGCATATACAAACACAATCCTATACCTAGTACTTCA
>JAOSBK010000205.1:7871564-7882334 GCA_027568895.1 Erythroxylum shatona | reverse complement strand
GGTGATGAATTGTGAAATGTTGATGGGAAGGCTTATGAAATGTGTCATGTGCATGACAAACAAGTTTTTGAAATGTGTCATTAGGCAATCCATTCTCAAGTTGTGAAATGCATATTATGTGGGTTTGGTTAGGTCCCTTAAGTATGTCAAGTGCACTTGTCAAAAAGGCTTCTCCCGCCTGCTCGCTAGTGACATGGAGCTCCCTCAAGGAGTCCCCTAAGTTCACGGCTACACAAGACCGCTATGCGGAAATGTGTAGTATGTTCTGTTTTTGGACCAACCCAAACCATTCTAATGTGTTACGTGTTTATGATTTGTGACAAATTTGATTAATTCATTATGTTTGATGTTATGAATTGCTTGATAAGTTGTAATTTTGGAAAATATTTGTTACATGGTTTTTCAAAGGGAATTTTACAATGGAAATAAATACTTCAATGGTTTTTGCTTATTTCTTGGTTATAAACTTGTCACCCACGAGCTTTAAGCTCGCCCCCTCTCATTCCCATGTCCAGGTGATGAGAAAGAGATCGGATGAAAGAAAGTCAAGGCAATTGTTTGTTTATGTATATGTTGTATTGTTAATTTGAATTGATGTAAAAATAAGACTTTAAACATATGTTGAGAATTATGGGATTTTGGTATTTTTTGTTGTATTTTGGGGAATTTGTGAAATGATGTAATTTGGCTTGGAAATGCCGTTAATGTTCATGAAATTCTTAATTTATGATGTAAATGAAATATGAGATGGTGTATGGATGACTGCCAAATTGAAATATAAATTTGTATATGGATGAGGTGGAGTTGGAACATGAATTAATTAAGGATGAGATTAAATTAGAATTAAGTACAATTAAAGAAGAAATTTCCTTGAGTTGAATGACTTATTGTTATATACATAAGTGAGGCACTATAGAAAAGAAAGATAAAAATGTTATGAATGATGAGTTATATGAAGAGTAAAATAAATTGAATTTGATGATTTGATGAATTCCAATTGGTTGTGGAATGGATAAGAATGTGTTGCTTTAGGTAAGGAAGTGAAGTTGAGATGAAATTCAAGTTTCACAAGGATAAGATTTGTGTTCTGACTTCCATGGAAAATCTGGAATAATCTGTGTAGAACTAGCCAAAGTTGCCTTTATGAAAATTGTAGTTCGTCTTTATAGCTTTCCAACGCTATAAAGTATGCGAGTTTTGGATGTGGGAGTTGAAAGATGTGAATTTTTGAAATTTGGGTGCTGTCTAGGATGGCAATTCCGGGACAGAAACTTTGAGTGAAATTTTGACCCTCATAAGGGTAGAAATTGTTCATAAGGTCTTCATGAAGGTGGAATTTTATCTTTTTATTTTTTCATTGATATAAAGTATGACATTTTTGGCAAATGGAGGAGAAAGTTATGATGTTTAGAAGTTCTGTTACTGTTTAGGGTGACTTTTTCTAGGAAGCCAATTTGGAGTGGATTTTGACTCTCTTAGAGGCCAAATTGGTTTTTAAATTCTTCATGGAAGTTGTAGAGCTTCCTTTTAACTTTCCATTGATACTAAATTTGCAAAATTTGGAGTTCTGGGTTAAAAGATATGAATTTTAAAATTTAGGTAGTCATAGAAAAAAAAAATCGCAGTGTCCTTGCACGCGTCGCGAGTGCGACATCGCGCACCCGCGCGCTTTGCGAGGGTGACCTGGTCGCGATCGCGACTCGCCCCTTTTTCCATTCTTTTTCTTGTAACTTTTCCGTTCAACCTCTGATTGACTCGATTTTTGAAGCGTTGGATTTCTAAGACATTCCTTCACCTCTCCATAAAAATTTGTAGGTTTTGATATTATTTTTGAAAAAGATGTATCGAATCAAAGTGAGATGATCGGTTTAAAGAGTATGAGTTGGATATGTTTCTGAATATGCTTCAGTATTTTGGCGATATCTTGAGTTATAGAGCTCCGAATGAGATGGTTCTTATTTCTAAATAAACTAGAGACCTGAAGCTACAATTCATATGAAGGAATTGAATTTCAATTCGGTCTTTAAGACTTTCAGTTTTTGGAGTGAAGTTGGGTATAGTGCATAGTCTCGGTTTAGTAATAGTCCGAAAGTGTTTGGGCCATAACTTTTAGAGTTCTAAACCAAATTGAATGTTTTTGGTGTCATTATAAGCTTAATGAGAAGAGGACAAAATATTATGAAGAAGTCCTTTTGAAACTCCTTTTTAAGATATTCTAAAATCTATTCGGAAGTAAGTGAGATGAATACTTTTGTTGACGCTTGGCTTGGTGTGGGCACATACCATTTTGAAAAAGGAAATAGTGATTCTTGTGAGTTCGCCCTTTTTTGGCTTGAGATGTTATGAGTATGATGAGGAACCTATGATAGCTAATGAAAGTACTTTGAAAAAACTCTATAAGGAAATCCACTCATGCTTTATAGGGGTTAAACAAATTAACCCTACAGGGTAAGGCGTACATGTTTTGTATTTTCAAAGAGTGTGGAAAAAAAATTTACTAGAGAAAAATGAAGAGGATCACGTTTCATGATTTTGCAAGCGTTGAAGTAAGAAGATGAATCAGTGTCGTTTAAGGAATTTCCATAGGTTTAAGGTTACGTTAATGATTCGAGGTTAGGTTCCGAAAACGGTGCCCAACATTCATAATTTTGGATCCTCAATTAGGCTTTGCTAATCTTTTCATGTGAAATTGATCTTAAATTCAATAGCTAATAATACTTCCTTTTGTCTCAAAATTCAACTCGACATTCTATTCTCATTATTGCATTAGGTTTGGTAACCTCAATATCTGAATTCTAATACACTACTATTGGATTTTTTGTTCAATGCATCATATTATAACATTGGCCTTACTAGAAAATACTCATTTGCACAATCAAAATCTTCCAGTAACTCTATTCATTGTCTCAACCTTATATTTAGTTCTTTTGAACTCCATAATTATCTCATACTTCATTGACCTGAATAATTATATATATACATAACCAAAATGTTTTTGTACATATAATATCTCCAAACTTTCAAAATAATCACTATTATAGTAAATTCCAAATAATATATCAAATAATCAACTTATAAGGATTAATTGTCTCTATGTATACAAAAATCACTTTATAATGTTGTAACAGAATGCATCTTAATCTCATATGTGAAACTTCATTATATACTATATAATCTCCAAGTTGAAGTGATATAATTAACATCGGTGCTATAATTCCTCAAAATTCTTTTTACATTCATCACTCATTCAACTTACACATTTTTCCTCCAACATTTTTGTCAAGAGATAAGATCAATAAAAAAACCCCTTAACTATCTATAGTAGTATCCAACGTACAACTAGTTGTAGAGAGCTCCGAATCTCTGATATATTCCTTGTAGTTTCTCACTTCATCATTACCTCTACTTTCTTTGGGTCTCCCAATGTGCCATGTTTAGATGCTATACAACCCAACATTTTATTTGATCAAACTAAGATTCATTCTTATTGAACTTAGCATATAATTATTTCCACCTCTATGATATGTAAGATTAATCTTAAATGTTCAAAAATATTCTCTTCACTTTTAGAATACAGTCCAAATATCCTTTATGATCATAATCACTAATTGATACAATTTTGCTTGGATCACTTTAATCTTAAATACCATAATATTCTCAGGGGCATTGTTAACTCCAACAGATATAACCCAAAACTCCTTGTGCCCGTGATTAGTTCTCGTAATTCTTTAAATCTCTAATTCCTCAATAAGGTAGTATTATCTAATGTCATTTTCGGTTTCCCAATTGACTTCTTTTCTCGATTGATTTTCTTAATTCATTCGATTTCCTCTTATTTCACAATGACTTGTTCTAATGTCTGTTCTAAGATTTATTTGAAATATTAATTTTTTGTGTTAGTAATACATTTCAGTGAATTCTTCTTCGTAAGAAGATTTCTTATTTCTATGATCTATATTGTTCATGTAACCTTTATCAGTCCACTGTTTTCATCACTACTTATTAGACATTTTTAGTATCTCAAGTAGATCAATTTCTATTGTTTCTTACAAGGTAGTTCTAGTTACCAAAATCTTATGAAGTAGTAGACATCATTATTGTCACATATGCTTAGATGTGTAACATCAAGTTCATCCCATTCTATCCAAAGATTTATTTCTGATGGATTTCTAATTATCTTACTATAGTAATACTTTGATCTCAATTGATCCTAGATAATATTTTTCTCTTTATCCTTGCCACGATCATGGCTTTCTCACATTAACACATGCTAACATTAATTCTACTCCAATTTTCCAGAATTTACCTCTTCTAGAATTACATCATGTCATAATGATTCAACTACCATATATTAACTCTTCTCATTTGATTCATCATCTTTTTCTCCATCTCATCTTCCTATTGTAATTTATTTCATCTCCCATTTGTATATTCTCAATCAATTCAAAATTATAGATATATAATCATCAATAAATTCTAATCACAATTTCCATTAATATCTTCTTACGGCAGATCGTCTCTTTTGTCACATTCATCAAACAACCAATTCAGTTCATAATTCATCTTCTTAAGATCATAACAAATTTTGTTTTCATTATATTTTACTTGTACAATTTAATTTTATCAATTCTATCAACTCAAACTTTTAACACATGCTCATGCGTGTGACTCATACCTATGCGACTCAGACTAGGGATCAGTTGCTACTGTCTGCTATAACATGAGAAAAATGCATGTATCTTGACATATATTTCGAAAATGCCAATGTAAGATACTAATTCTGGGCTCTGATACAAAAATGTAGTACCCCACTCTCACAAGACACGTACCAAACATCCTGAGTGATTTCCAAGTGCAAATCCCATAAGGGTGGCACGCTAGAACGATCAAACACTCGAAAAATCTATACAAATTTTTCAAAAATATCAAATGCGTACGCGAAAATCAATAATCACATTCGAGCTTATACTTTTATTTCATAAAACTCGAAATCACAATTATTTATTACATTTTGATCAATCTCTTTTGCAAAAAATTTCCAATTAGAGAGTTATACACAATAGAAATATTTATATACACAAGATACAATAATTGCGGAAGACTCAATTCAGTACAAAAATAAAGAAATATAATATAGATGCGAATTGATCCCAGCCTCTACCTCTTACTTGAATGTAGTGGCTATACTCTCGTTTGCCCAATAGGTTAACGCTTTTGCATTACCGTGCTCACCCACTTGGTCGAGTCCTTAAATTTTTCACTCAATCTCTCCCAAATGATTTCATATGGCTAAGATTTTAGGTGGATAGGTAGAGCCAAGTTTTTCAAGTCCAATGGTTCAAGTCCCAGGTCATTTGGAGGTTGGAAGAAAGAGATATAGCCAAAACATCGGAGGATGTTCAAAGCTATTTCTGCTTTATAAACCTTCATAGTCATGATCATGCAAGAGCACGATCATGAGATGTCTGTTCCATATGGAAAGTCACAATCGTGCTCCCACACGATTGTGAGTACAGAAACTAAAGAAAAGTCACGATTGTGCAAAAGCACGATCGTGCTTTTTTTCTTCTCTTCTGATACTGCAATTTCTTCTTCTTCTTCTTCCTTTCTTCTTACTACGTGTTCTTCTTCTCACGATCGTGCTTTTCTTCTTCTCTTCCGATACTGCAATTTCTTCTTCTTCTTCCTTTCTTCCTAATGCACGTTCTTCTTCACTTCTTTTTTTCATTTCTTAATTCCTCCATTTCTATCTTACATCTCCATTTCCATTTCACCAGTTAGACTCCCATTTAGCTCCAAACATTCAAAAATCAATCAAAAATCCAAATTTAACACACAAACATCAAAAAAGAAAATCCATCATGCATGTTCCCCACGTTTTTTGAATTTTCATCTATCATTTTTCTGCATTTTTATTCCCTACTCATTCTTTAATTTTCTTCTCAAACTTTGATTTAATTCACCTTCCCATATCAGAACATCATCTTCCAACTCTTCCCTAGCTTTAAACATTCACAAAAATTCCAGAATCTAAGATTAAAAGAATCACATTCACAGCTTCATCATTTTTCTAGATTTCTTCTGTCTTTTTTTTCGCATTTTCATTTTATGCATATTCTTCATTCTCCTCCTCTAGCTTTCTTTTACTACTATTGTTTTAGCTCAACTCATTCTCAAACAAATTAACGACCATAATTAACACAAAATATAAAAAACATCACAAATTCATGCATTTTCACTTTCCTGCATTTCTTCACTTTCTTCACTACTACACTTTCTCATCTCCTATACATTTTTCTTTTTTTATCAATCTTTTTCACATCTCTCATATCTAGACATTACTTGACACCTATTTCTTATCTCTAAACTTATTTTCAGTTCATTTCAAAAACATCCGAAAATTCTTACTATAACAGTGAGTACAAAGCATATACTTATTTCACCAAAAACAAAGTATAATTTTTTGCATCAATTTCATACACATTTCCATTGCTCTTTCAACTCTAAAGATCATTTTTACACTATCCTATGACATTTTGATCATTAAATCTATAAAATCAACACATGTTGTATACTTTAGTTTTTCACTCATGTTTCAACATATGAACATTTTCATTTTATAACATCAACGGCTAACTAATATGATGCACGTCTCATCTTATATCACAATGAAAACCATAAAATGCTTACTTGTTTAAATCTCCAAAATCTTCAAGATCTAAAGAAACCCTAACTCTCATGCGCCCACGTACATCATCTTAAAAGGTGATAGGGGGTTTGGTTTTTCTTGGGGTAGAAGAAAGAAATAACAAAGTGGGAGTAGCAATATGTGGAGGAAACCAAAGTGTAACTTCGGTGAAGGTTTTAGTGAAACAAGATTTGAAGGAGAAGAAGAAGCTTTAAGAAGAAATCCAAGAAGATGTTTTTCAGATAAGACAAAGCAGTGTCTTAGTCTTTTAAAGTTAAAAGAAATGTGAACTTAAGATTTGGACACTTGTCTAATTCCAAGACTTTAGTTAGTTTCCCAACTAACTAGTTCTTAATGAACTATTTCCATAACTCCCATCTTTTCCTTCCAATTATCACTAGAATTTTTCTAATAACATCTTCTCACAAATTCTAAAATCTTCTCTAAAATTTTCAAAGTCATTTCTTAATAATTTCTAAAGTCATTACAATTCTCCAATATCCTTTGTTCCTTATTTTTATTCCATTTATAATAGACTTGTCACTTGTCATTTTTCCTAGTACAATAATATCCAATAATTTCAAAATTTTCTCTTAAAAATTCCTCAAAAATTCTAAATCTATAAATTCACTCTCCGAATCAATTCTCAATACAATTTAAATCAGAAATTCTCAATATAAATCAGATTTCACTTATATCAATCAATTATACCTGGAATGTCAATGAATTCATGTACAGTCATTTTAATGTGTGCAAAATTCAAATTCACGTGCGTGTATGCTAACAATATGCATAAACATGAAAAATGTAATTTTCTTAATCTCTCATTGATCTCACATGTATCTAAGAACGGGATGTTACATATAAGATAGCTTGGTATTGGAAGAAGTGTCCCTTATAATTTCGAACCAATTCTTCCTATTCAGGTGAATCATATTAGGGCATTCACTCCAAAGTTGGCAATAGGATTAGAAGGACTAGATGTAGGGACCATGTACGTAGGAATGACGAAAAGGCTCTAGAAGTTTAGGAGGGGAAAAAGAGGGATTGGAAAGGTCTAAAATGGATGAAGGAATTAGTTTTAGAAATTTTTTGTGGATAGCTTGACACAATAGGAATAGCTTTAGAGGCTTTTGTGGCTTCCGGGGAGTAGAGAGAGGAGCTAGGTGAGAGAGCTTCCTAACTAGCTTCCGTAATGGATCAAGTTATAAAAACTTGAAAACTTCTGGATAACAAAGGAAAGTTACCAGATAAGGTAAAAAGGGGGCCAATCACAGTAAAAAGAAGGTAAAGGTTTTTAGTGAAAGTTGAGATATAAATACTAGTCTTGACATGTTTTTAGATAGATTTTTTATTTTTAAAAACTAGAAAAATCATAATTCTAGCACTGGTCTAACTTTTAAAATTAACATCAATTTTATTATGAAACTTCTTTTTGGACATAAACATGACCCATATGAGACCAATATAGGTCCAAATTCTAGAATACAGATCTAATAAGATATTTTATGTATATTATGTTAACTAATTCTCTAGGTTACATTGTGTTTCCTCTTTCCATACCTTACTCCTTCACTTGAATCAATATTATATCTTTGAATTCAACATCTTCAAATATAAAACCTCATTCCTTTTATAAATATCCACTATTATATCATTAAGAGGCTATTTTACCTTCTTTACCATACTCTTTACTAATGGTCCTCTAATGTTCTTCAAACAATCTTCCATTTGCTTTTATGCTTGAGTAGCAAATTTTTTATTCCTATTATTTCCCTTCTCCTTAAAAGAATTTGTCTTCAAATCAACATTTTCATAGACTTACTTTAGTGATAATAGATCATGGGTGATCCATTTGCAATTTATGGTAAAGAAATAATGATTTTTATACCCATCATACATGGCTCTCTTATTAGATTGCCAAGGACTCTTTAAAAGAATGACTTGATTGCATAGAAAACACATCATATTGCACCCATGTACCTCCCAATTGGCTAAAAAAAAACTAGAACTTGCTTGGTGACCTTAAGCTTCCCACTTTTATTTAACCATTATATATTGCATAATTTAAGTTGTTTTACAAATGAAAGTCTCAACTTCTTTATTAATTCCATAATAGGTACATTCTTTTAATTCCCTTCAACTATGATCATACAACAAATTTGATCCTTGATGGAACATCTTTTATAGAAGAGATTGTCATGATATTCATTTAAGTTATTCTCTCTCACTTACATACTTAATACCCTCCTACTTACTAGTATCCTTCCATCTCTAGTCTCTTAGTGCACTCATTATCATTAGGATCCTTCGAAAAAAACATGTCATTATTCACCTCGACTTTACTCTTGACATCTACTCTCCATCCTCCCTTAAAATCACTCCTTTGCCCTCTTCCCAGGAACTTGAAATACTTAGTTATAAAAAGGAATCAATCTTAACTTTCTCTCCACTTGATCTGTGCTCTTTCAGTTTAATCACTTGAAATTTTGACTTTGGAGTTTTGTCTTCCTCTCTATTCCATGACCTACTCCATGATGAAGGACCTAAATTAGAAACACCAAAAAAATTAAAAGACCTCTTTTTGAGTTTTCTTTCAACCTTCATGACCATATTAGCTATATCCTCTAACTCCATATAATGCTATAGGTATACAATATTGGTAATTTTTGGATTTATCCCAAAAATGGAAAAAGAAATTGTTGCTTTATAATCTTTCTCCATATTCATTTGAACCATCAAAAACTCTTTTTCTTAATGATACTTCTCCACACTTTTAGAACCCTAAAGTTTACAAACTTTGATAGAGATCCCTACAATAAGAACTTTGTATAAAATATTTCCTTATCACCAATTTCATCTCCTCTTATGTATTGATAGATGGCTCCTGATTCCTTCTCCTATTGAGGATTTGTTGATCTTGTCAAACCATAACATAATCAATAAACTCCATTAATGCAGATAGGGCATATAAAGCGACAAATGGAGATGTGATACCCATATCTATTTGGTAACAGAGAACATATGCAATTATAAGGCATGAGAATTATATAGATACCCTTACACTCTTACTGTTAATGTCAAATTTTTTACGAAGCAATAACATTAGGCATTTATGAATTTGTGCTGCTATAGAGATAGATTTATGGAAGTTTATGATAAACATTTGTAATAATTAGAGGTTGAAAATTCTAGCAACTAAACACACGTGAAGAGATTTATCCACTAGTAAAAAGAGTTATACCTAGTAGGTTTAAGAAGAATAGAAGAAAAGATAAGGATAAAAGAAAGAGACTAGAGATTCCTCATAGGCTATCCAAAAAAAAGAGAGAAGTTTCAATTGTTTATTCAATACAACAAATCTAGTCATAACAGTAGAAGCTGCAAAGACATAGAAAATGCTCCATTTCTTTCTATTCAAATATGAAATTGATAAATGTTTACATTATGTGTTTATTACATAACTTATTTATTAATATTTTTAATTATTAAATAAATCACTACATTTATTAAGATCTAAAAATAATATTTTATTCTTAGTCTTACAACTTAATTTCCAATAGATATCCTTATGAAGTTGATGATGTTGAGGTCAGATTGACATTACTACGCGTTTACCATATATATTTATTCTAGAAATAACTTATTGTTGTTTTTCAATTATTATAATCCATTATGCCTTATGAAGTAGGCTGAGGTCACATCTAACTACAACCATCTACATTAACTCTAACTATGAGAATGAAGAGAAAATTTAAGCTAGTCAATCCAAATACTTTTAGCTTTAATGCCAACTAACAGGGTTGAGATGGAAGGGTATCTCAATTATAATATCACGTTAATTGCACAAGTAAGCTTCAAAATATAGTATTGTTAGAAAATAAAGTGAATTATTACTTAAATTGGAAGTAAAGTGTGACTAATTAGTTATTGTTTTACTTAAATGAATTTCAATTAGAATTAACTTCTTTTTTTTTAAAAGATGGGGTGTTAGCTATCTATAAGAAAACTTATTTTGGTTTAATGAATTCTAGTTAGTTGTGTTTCTTTTTGGTATGGAGGGATAAATTGTTAAAAAGGAC
>JAOSBK010000205.1:7854639-7871464 GCA_027568895.1 Erythroxylum shatona | reverse complement strand
CTTCCGTTATTCCATTTCGATTCGAGTATTCGCTTCGCTTTCGATTCTTTTGCTTTGTGATTCGAGTTCGTTTTTGCGATTGGCTTCCGCATTTCGCTATTCGCCTCGTTTCTTTCATTCCGTTCTTCGTTATTCCGGTTGGGATCGGGTCTCCAGATCGGGTCCCAACATTACACATATCATCGGACCTTAGTCCGACATTCAATATTAAGTTAAGAATCACTTTCATTTATATGCATATTCACATTTCTTTTGAAAACTCAGTCTGACATTTAACAATCAATTTGTTTATCACATATTTCATCAAATTCACATACAATGAGCACTTTTGTTATTATTCATGCATTTATCAAACTCCTTGGACATTCAATGTTCGGAATCAGAACAATCACATTTCATTTCAATGGCAATTCACAAGAGAAAGTTAAAACATAACAAACAATTAATGAGACCATCTAGGTCGACTCACAGTATGCTTCAAATTAGCATTAGCTTCCAAGTTTTGTAAATATCTGAATGTAGACGTTTATCCTGCACATCTAAATTATGAAATATACACATTGCACACACACATTAATGACTTTGCACAATTATAAGCATTTATTTATGCACAAATGTGTATATGGACTATGTACAATGCATTCTCAATGACAATCCCGATTATCATTCCATTATTCTCATCACGTAAACATTCATATTACCCAACTCATATAAGTATCATTCATACTTATGGTTTATACCTCAATAAAACCCTTAGAATCAAAATTCATAACTTATTTGGTCAAATTTAGATTTTTCCTAAAACATACTTTTGGGTCAACTTTACATGTTCTTTCTGGCCCTAATAATGAGAAAATTTGGCAACATTTTGTTCTATAAAAATTTTCTCATTTGTCTTAAGTTTCTAAGGACACTAAGATCATACAAATTGGTTTAGTATTTCAAAAAATATTCTCCAAATAATTTGGACTGTTCTCATTCTGAAACAATACACTATACTTAATTTCCATCCAGAAATTGAAATTCTTAGAGACTAAATTAACATTCGATTCTTTCAAACAAGTAATACCCTATGTCTCTTGATTACTCCAAATCAAAAATCATTCCATTCGGATAACTACAGAACAAGATATTGTCAAAATACCGAAGCCTAATCAATAAAATCCTTCTGGTTATCATACTCCAACACAGTCAACATTTTATTCTTAAATTCATTAACCCAATTAAAATTAAGCCATGGTCGTATAGCATACTCATATCCATGCATCACAACATAATTGAGTCATGGGCATGCAATCATCATACACGCCCGTGCACACCAACAAAAATAAATTACGGTTGTGCAACCTCAATGCACGGATGTGCACACCTAATTAGACCAGTCCTATATTTTTCTCTCAATCTCTCTTAAATGATTTTAGATGACTAATGTAGATTAGTGTGTTAAGATTCCAATGATTCAAGTGCTGTGTCATTTGGAGGTTGAAAGAAAAAGGTATAGCCAAAATACTGAAGGTTCAAAAACTGTCTCCCTTCTGTAGCCGTAGAAGTTTTGTACGATCATGTTTCTACAAGTTTGTCCTGAAGTCATGATCGTGCTTCTTAAAATCCTTCCTAAAGTCACGATCGTGCAGAAGCATGATCATGCTTCTTTATCTTCTTCTTCCTCTCTTCCTTCTTCTGAAATGTTGTTATTCTTCTTCTTTTCTTGCCTTTTTTCTAAACCAACTTATCTACTCTCCATTTTCGACCTCCATGCAGCCTAACATATTAAAAAACAGATAAAAAACCAAAAATTAACATTGAACATCAAAAATTAGAAATTCTTCGTGCATGTCTTCAATTTTCTAAATTTTGTTCGTCTTCTTTTCTTTCCTTTTCTTTCACTCTAACATTTCTAACTTATATCTACTCCATTTTCTCTTCATTTTCAACTCTCAGTATACTCAAACATTCATAAACAACTCCAAAATCCATATTGAAACACAACATTAAAATCAAAAAATTCATTCACTCTTCTACCTCATTCTCTACGTTTCTTCTTTCCTTCTCCAACACCTTCATTTTTCTGTATAATATTTTCTCCACATTCTTCATTTTTCCTCTCAACTTTCGTTTTAAACAACCTTTCTCATCTCCAAACACCATTATACACCTATCTCTAAATTCTAAATTCATTCTTTTGTTCATCTGTAATAACTCTTAAAACTCATGTATATGCATATATGTATACATAGTGAAAATAGAGCCCTCACGTCTGTTTTCTTCAAAAAGTTTCTACACCTAGTTATACCTATTTTATAAGATCTTTCAACTCCAAAAATTATTTCTATGACCTCTTAAAACATTTTATCATCAAAACCGAAAAATCAACAAATTCACATTTCCATATTATACTCACGAAGAACATGAAAAGTGTATATTTTCTCATGAATATGAAATATCAACTAATTCACCAAATTTAATATATATCAACAATTCATAAGGATTTACTCAATACTTATTTGTTAAATCTCCAACTTCGTCGAAATCTCAAGAAGCCCTAATCTCTATGCAACTTATGCACATCATTATGGAAGTTGGGCAAGTTTTGGTTTTTTTTAAGGCAAAAGGAAGAAAACCAAAGTTAGGAGTAGAAAAAGGTAGATGAAAACAAGATTTTTCTTTAGTGAAGGTTTGATGAAAAACACTGTGTAAAGGAACAAGCTTGAAGAAGATAACCACGAAGAAGGTATTTTTAAGACAAGATAAAAAGTGTCGTTGTATTTCAAAGTTAAAAGAATAATAGTAAACTTTTTAAGATCAACTTTACATGTGACATTTGTCACTTATCCATCTCTTAAGGCTGTAACTAGTTCTCATTTAACTATTCCAACCAACTCCAATATTTTTACCACGATTGTCTCCCAATTTTTAATATCATTTTCTCAAAAATTCTAAAGTCATTAGTGAAATTTCTTCAATATCATTAAACCTTTATTTTTATTTCCATTCATCAATTTACTTGCCAAGTGACATTTTTCCTAGTCTAGGAATATACCCAACATTTTTTAGGAATTTTTCCTAAAATTCACCAAAATTTTAAATCAACAAACATTATCACCAAATATTTGAATTCAACAATTTATACTCTCCAAATCAGTCCGCAACACATATAATCCATAATTCACATTGTAAACACATTTATGAATCAATTATACTAGGCAATTGTCAATGAATGCATGTACCTTCATTATAATGTGTGCATAAGCTCAAATTCACGTGCGTGTATGCTAACAATATGCATGAACAAGAAATGTATTTTTTTAAATCTCATTTTGATCTCTCTTGTATCATATATTTTTGGATTCTAACTCTTAATATAGGAACGGGATATTACAAGTATCCCGATCTCAAGTTAATCTTTGGAAATATAATGGCTCTTGATCCAAAAGATCATCTATCCTCAGCAATGGATACATATTCTTCACCCTATTTAACTATCGGTAATCTATGCATAGTTTTCTAATGCCATCCTTTTTCTTCATAAATAACACTGGAGCTCCCCATGATAATGTGCTTGGTCTATTAAAACCCTTTTTTCGACAACTCCTCTAACTGTCTTTTCAATTCATTTAACTCAACAGTTGCCATCCTACAAGGTGTAATAGAAATCGACGCCTCTTAATGGTGAAATCTATCTCTCGTTGAGGTGGTAAACTTAGTAAATCATAAGACTTATCTCCTTTGTATTTATAATATGAGCCAGATATGTCTCACTCCATCCAATATCAATTGTTTAGTAGTTACAACCGAGATCACTCATACTGGAACCACTATGTGATCCCCCACAAATATCACTTTCGAGTTACCTGAAGACTTTATCATTCTCCTCTTTTGCATAATGATCTATTATAGCTCAATGTTGTCCCAACCAATCCATCCTAAGAATCACATCACAATCCCTTAAATCCATCATTATTAACTAGTAATTCCACTTCACTAATCCTCACTAGCATTCCCCTCCTTATGCTATTTATTAGCACATAATCTCCTACTGGCAATGATACCCCTAGGTCATATCCTAAAGGACTAACCTCTCCCGAAACTCTAGAAACAAACTCTAAAGAAATGTAAGGGTGGTTTGTAGATCCTGGGTCTACTAACATATATGCGTTAACATCAAATAATGAAATCATACCAGAAATAACATCATTGGCTGCAAGTGCCTCCTCCCTTTTCATATGGTATATTCTTGCCTAAGTTTGGCTATGAGTTGAGGATGTCCCACTAGCACCCGTACCCACTGTTGATCCACGCCCAACTCCTCTACCACCACCTCTGCTACTAGTTCTACCTAAACCTCTACCTGAACAAAAGGCACCATTCTAACCTTATACTGTCTCCTCTATCTTCAATCCTAGGATCATCCCTACTGCCGAAGAACTTCTCTATAAATGCCCTCACTCTCCATAAATATAGCATACCTAACTAATCCTAGTAGGCCCCTAATATGGTCCTCTGTGAAATCTCCCACAAGTGGCATAACTCAGATATCCTCCAACTCCTTTATCAAAAGATCTTCTGAACCTCTGACTAGCCCTTTTGTTAGATCCAACTGATGGTGCACTGGCAATGCTATGCTATCCTAAATCCCTACCAGTTCCTCCAGCAAACCGATAGAAACTACTATGTCTGTTAGATGTGGCATCGAATCTCTTAAATCCCTCAGCATCAGTAGACCATGAATGAGTAACTCCCCTCTTAACAGACCAACTCCCCTCTCTATGATGACTCTCCGATCGCCTCTTTAACTCTCTCCTTCTTCTACCTTGTTCTATTACATTCTCCACTCTAAGTGAAGTCTCTAGTAACTTCTTGAAGTCAAAAGTAGCAGCTCCAAATCCCAAATGAATATATGTCCTTAGACCTGCTCAAATTTGTAACATCTGTCTTCGGGATTTGCCACATCCTCCAATTCATACTTAGACAAGGTTGCAAAGCGAGCCTTATAATCAGCCACTGACATCTCCTCTGTCTGAACCAAGGTTATGAACTCCATCTTCTTTCGATCCTGATATATTGGTGAAATGTATTTATCTTTGAACTCTCTCTGGAACTCCTGCCAATTCTTCTCAAGGGTCACTGACTTCCACCACGTAAATGCATTGCCCTAGAATAAGGCAACAATGTATTGCAAACTTCTTTATGATGTACACCCCAGACGATCTAAAATTATCTCTGTCTGCTCCCACCATACCTCAACCTCCTTGGGATCTGCAGTACCTCGAAAGTCTACTGCACCAATCTTATGTATCTGCTCATAGTTTCAATCTACCGTAAAATGACCTCGGGCTACAGTAATAGCCTGCTACATCATCTAAAAGAATTGTATCATCTATAGTGGCATTGGCTCCTCTCCTGCTACCCTATTTGTTTGGACATCCCCTTGATCTGGCACATCTAGAGCACGGATCAAACTCCCCGATTCTCCAGGTGACTCAAGGCCAGCATTATCCTCTCTTGAAGCCATCATAAAAGAGATAAGAACACATCATTAGTTTTTTTTATTCAATACGTTCCTAGAAACATAAACCCGCTCTGATACCACCTAGTATAACGCTCCCAAAATTCTTAAACCATCATTAACCAAATAGTTTTCAAAACTTATCATTAATTATCAAATTCCTCATTAGTCTCAAAAGAGAGGATTGTTTGTCAGATAAAAAGTATTCTACATAACATAACTACCGAAGTTGTCACATTCAAAAATATATACATTCCAAAAGCTTTACACAAGTAATCTGCTAGCCCCACCTGAACTCCATTCAGTCCATCTTGTACTCTAGGGTTATCAGTAATCACTCAATTTCTTAAAAAATAAAATAGTAAGGGGTGAGCTATTTACTCAATAAGGATAACCAATCATACCCTTAAAATCAAGTAACTCTGTAAGTAATTATAAAACTTAGTCAACTGATTAAATCATACATATAATACGTATATACACAACAACACTCAGTTTAATCCAAACAGTTAACAAACATCTCAAAAATTTTGTCAAATTATGATCAATACAAATATTAGTTATAACTACCATTTATGCTTTATTCCAATATTTATTTTTTTTACTGAGCCTAGCTTAACCTAGTAGGCATACATCTAATGGTCTGTCGGCTTATCTCGTCATAATCTCTCATCAATGGAAACTTAATTAAATGTATAAATATCGGCATAGGGTACCTCGATTTCTCAATCTTTACCTCAGTACTACTCCAATACTAAACCATCGACACAGGATATCCCCATGACTTAGGATATCTCGATACCATTCTGATAACTAGTCATCGGTATAGGACATCTCTGGGACTTAGGATACCCCGGTATCTACTTCACGGATAAATACTTAGCCACCACTCACTTATATCGACTCAATTTATCCATCTAAGACCATCGAATGTAGCCTATCCTAGGCAAGTCACCGATTCTAGATTTTGACCAATTACTCTCAACATATTACCAACCGCTTTCTATTTTACACATTTTTGTTGAGTTAACATGCAATAAACCTCATAATATGGATAACAAAATATAATCACGAAACACCTTTACTTTGATTAATTATTAATGAAATAAAATAAATATAATTCATGTAGGTAATTATTAATCATTAATTAAATTAATGACCAATTCAAAATATAATTTATTAGTAACCAAATGGTATTTAATTTTTAGAGTAAAGTCCAAAGTTATCATTACCTTAATTTTGGACTCAAGTAATTGATAATCTCAATTTCTCCTTAATCGGACTTTCGGACCTCGAATTTACAAAATTTTATTAGACTAATTTACCAAAAATTTCTTATTCAATTACACTTAATAATCCAACATTATTCTCTCTCCTAATTTATTCTTAATTATAAAGATAATATTACTAACCTAACCTCCATAATTACTAAAATACCCTTAACTAATGAAAAGTTCATTTTATCCTCCTCCATTTCAGTTAATACCAAAAATGCCCCTTTTATAACAAAATTTCATATTTACGCTTAACTTTCTACACTTCCCATTCTACCCATACATGCAACTTAAATTTCAAATTTACCCTTAACTTTCTGTACTTCTCATTCTTCCTTTACATGCAACTTAAAATTTTAAAATAATGTTATCATCTTCACCCTCCCCTCTTCTTCTCTCTTTTCTTCTTTCATCATTTTCCAGCCTCATTTTCTTCACTTTTCTTTCTTCATGCAACTTTAAAAAATTATCCCAACCAATTACAACATGTAATATAATTATAAACTAGTGTATGATGATCAAAATGATAAAAAAAAAAGAAAGATATAATTTGACTGCTGAAATTTTCCTAAGTGTAATGTACTTTAGTTTGTCATCCTGCACACAGCTCCCTCAAAATTTTGAGAGAGACGAAGAAAAGAGGAGATTTTCGTTTGTTTTCTTATATACATGTTAAAAAATCGTGGGTTGAATTGTGCTATTGGTAAGTTATATCAATGAATTGGCTTTACGGTGGGCGTTCACATTACAATTTTAACAGAATGCAATCTAATTGATGCTCAAACATTTTGATTTGACAGAAGGAATTCTACAACGTCTAGTCCCTCAGCCTGCGTGATCTACTGACAGCTCACATGAATAGGAAATTTTGGAAGTTTTCATTTGACCTGTAAATTTAAGTGACGTGGAAAGAAAAAAGAGGACGTTATAAATTTTATAAATTATATCCCGCTCTTAATACTCGGAATTTTAGACAATCAAGTCTCTAATTCACTCGACCAAGATGAGACAATTCCAAAGCAAAAGGTCATGGAATCATTTTCTTTTTTATTTACCGTTGCACGTGATCACCTTACGGGATTCGAAGATCTTTGACCACCCTCATTATCTTTAAAAGTAGGATTAATATATTTATATTTATCGATATGATGAAGATCAAAGTTTCAGTGAATCACTCCAATTGCAGAATCCTGTTACTTTTCTTCATCACTTTTCTTCCCATTTAACCAAACTGTGAATAATATTATAACTATAAGAGCAATGGAATAGAATGCTGTAGACAACGGTTTGAAATGCGATCAAATCCAAACTACTCACTCAATCAATAATGTATACAGTATGTAACCACCACGCAAAGTAACCAGCAATACTATAGCGCTAAACTGTGATTAAAATAAGCCGATTGGGGGTATGAATTTAATTGTCTTCCCTATCTTGTGGTCTATAAAGCTTAACGTGTCGTCCATTTATTGGTTGTGTGGGTCTTGCGTTTGTATTTGAATCCTGCAAGTAATTAATTAACCACATTAAGATCAATCATTAACATATATGACTAAAGTTGACCATTGACGCTATGGTTATCTAAATGCACCAACTCCTATAATTCAGTCTACTTTATATGAAAAATAATAATCATGCATCTATCTTTACAAACATTTTTTAGATAAAAATTAAAAGATAATTTAGTTAAATACATTTTATAATTCTCTAATATTTTGATTTTATGTAGTTTTATGGACATAAAAGTATATTAAATTTCTTCAAATTTCATGTTACATGTTAGTAAATTTCAGGCATTAAATTTAAAACTTCGATACATACTTGCCTACTGCCTATATGTCTTTACTGAACTTGATTGCAATTGCATGGGCACATGTCTAGGTGAAAACTGTGCTATACTCAGTGCTAAGGTATGTCTTCACAAGAACTAACATTATCAGACATTCCATAAGAGAGGCAAAAGTGTAATGTTAGCCTATCTTCACTTACATCATGAACCGCAACGCGAAGCAATCTCACTTGTCGTCTTGTAACAGTCCTCACCTGAAAGGAAGTCATCAAACTTTGTTAACTACAAGAAATATATACGGCATCCACAGGATCAAAACATGGACCGAAATCACGTGATTTAATTGCATGACAAACCTTCCTAACCATGGTCCACACAACATTTTCAGTGCAAGGAGGAACAGTGAGAGAGCCAATGTATCGATAATACTTTCTGCTACCAATCTTGATTTGCCTTGGATCAACGATACCCACCGCCTTCTCTTCTTCTTTTGTGCCAGCAACTTCTTGAAGGTGATCAGAAATCTGAGACAAGCCAGAACAGAGCAAGCATGTTAAAGCTATGAAGGGGAAATGAGAGCGAGAGAGATTTATGATAAGTGTATGCTTACAGATGACAAGAAAGAATCTGGTCTTCCTATGGTGTACATAATACCAACCACAGCAACCTTTCCATCTGAGCTCTCATGAACCATATGGGCCTCTAGAGCAAACCTGAGCTCAATTTTCAGGTGAGGGATTTAATTTATGTACATATACCGCTCTTCTAATATGTATAGTATAAGACTGAGAAAGTAGGATAAGAGAAAGGTAACAGCACCTCCTGCCATTGATAGTGTGTTCTGAAGGGGAGTGCCAGTGACACTGTTGAAGTACATAATCAGTTCCATTTATATGTATACTTCCTGCTCCACCTTGCCAGTTCAACTGCATACGCAACCAAATTTTAGTTTATTTAAAGAATGAAAATTTTTAACATCCTGGATTATGATCAATTAAAAGAATGTAAAGACGACATTTTAAAAATGAGAATGTCGCCTTTACAAGCACAACTTGAAATTTCTTTTCAGAGGTTTTATTTTTTTATTTGCTTTCATTAGGTCTTACAAGCACTTCCGGCCAACAACCAATTTCCAATGCTCTTGAACAGGGTGATGGCTTGAAGAATTTAAGACTAAACTCTAGCTGTAGTTAGTCATGATGCTATAGTGAACATTTGCTATTGTTTAAGGTAGGTTTAATTGCAACACTTTCTCCTTGAAACGATGAAATTTCAATTAGTATATACAGCGAAATTTGGTAAAAGGTAGTAATTTCTGGACTAGGCTTCTTGATTATTCACCATCAATTTCACGAATCTTGCTTACCATAATATCATGTCCCCTATTCCTGAGAGTGCCATTGGAGGGTTTGTAGCTTCTATTAAGCCTCCCTAAATGAGAAACTATTTGAACTCTTTGATTTAGCAAGTCAATCGGAGACTGCATTGATCCATGGCTGCAAGCACTCCATTCATGGTGAATCTCTCCCCATCTTGCTGGTCCCTTCTCGCTATGAACATCATAGTTAAATTCTTTCTCATCCTCTGCATATCATCATATTAAGAAGAAATAGAAAGGTCCCTACTTATGTATAGGATCATGTTGGTACAAGAAAAGAATAATAATTAATGATCGTAGGTTCCGTGGAAATTCAACAGGGCCTACCGACTTCTTGAGTGGATGTTGCTGGAAAGATACTGACGACAAGGACAATGAAGAAGGTGAAAAGAAAAACTTGGCAAACGGATAGCTTCCCCATCGTTAATGCTTAATGATATGATGATTTGGTTACTTCACCCTGGGTACTGCTTGTCTGCATATATAGGCAAAATATTACAGTGTGAAAACAGAAAGTCTGTTTGACTAGTAAAGCCACGTTGTTTTTACTCCAGAATCATATGTTTTAAAAAGTTTTGAACTTCCATAGAAAGTATCAAATCACACATTGACGAGGCAAGAACCTGTTTACAGTCAACCATACTTACTTTGTTGTGTGTGCAGACATTAATTAGCATTACTAATAATTCTGATACAATTTAGGAAAAAAAAACCATGTCAGGTGATTCCTGTAAAATGCACACATTACACATTTTGGTATAAAAAATGATATACAATTTTAGTTCTTTTTGTGAAATTTTCTGATTTTTTAATTTTCTAAATTTTATGATCAAATATTTATGTTGTGAAAATCTCATAGAAATGACTAAAATTGTATATTATTTTTTATGCCGAAATGTGTTTTGTGCATCTTTTCATTGAATAAGCGAACATGTTTGGTCGTACGCGAAGCGGCTGCAAAGGGGGCGGTGGGTGGGCGTTGATGATTTTAGGGTAATATAATAATATCCTTAAGAACCTTGACGTAATTGATTAGATTAAATTCTAGAATTCCTTGGCTGTCAAATCTGATGTCTATATATATATGTGTGTGTGTGTGGATTGTCCTTTATTGCATACGTTCTTGTTGTCTTTTGGCGAAGATCATCTGGTGTATGTATACAACAAAAACACGATAAATATCAAATATTGGTGAAGATTCGAGGTGAAGATTCGAGTATTTTTTAATGTATAAAATATTCTTTATAAATATTAGTTATCTTTTTAAAAAGGTTAATTGCGAAGGAAAATATCACTACAAAAAAATAAAGAATTAGCAACAGAAAATATATTGTTGCAACTTACCGACGGAAAATTCATTTCCGTTGGCAGAATTGACGGGAAAATTTTCGTTTAGTGACGTTATTAATATCCGTCGCTAAATATATGGAGGGAAGCAAAAATTAGCGACGGAATATGTACCGTTGCAAATTACCAACGGAAAATTCATTTCCATTAGTAAAATTGACCGAAAAATTTATTAATTAGCGGCGGTATTAATATCTGTCGCTAAATATAGAGGGAAATCATCCCGAAAAATTTTATGATGGACTTTAGTGACGGAATAAGATTACCGTCAGTAAAAGATTTAACGACGGTATAACATATTCGTTGGTAAGAAGGTGGGAATTATTGGTGGAATAAAATTTTTTTGAGTTTACCTACGGAAATTTTCATTGGTAATTCCGTCAGTAAATTCTTTTTAAATTCAAACTCACCTGATATCTCCCTCCCACATACGTCTTCTTCTTCCTTCTTCCTGCGTCTCCTCTTCGATTTTCTTGGAGCTCATTTCTCTATTTTGGACTCATTTTCTGCTCGTCGGCGTTGTCTTCTCTAGCCATTGTCATCGTGTCCTTTGGTGGAAGTATTTTTGCAACTACTGTCGTGTTTTTTCGTATATTGGATGAAAGTTAATTTGGGTATTTATTACTTTCGTTTATTTATGTATTTTGTGATTGGAAAACAACTTTAAGGTATAAATATTAGTGATAGAAGGGACAAAATGAGATTTTAGTTGTGATATTGGGATAAATTTATGATATATGTAAGGTGTTTGATGAAATGTCTGTTCTTTAAAAAAATGATTTCAGTTCTTTATTTTCGGTTCTTTTTTAGTATGAATTTCATTATTTAAATTCTTTTACTTGAAATAATGAAGTTATCTTCACGGTAATTTCTACATAAACAAAACACTTTGTAGGTGAATTTTAAAAACTAGTTTTCAGCAAATTTACCAACGGAAAAAATTTTCCAAATTTTCGTTGGTAAAATATATTGGATTTAGCGACGGAAAAAAATTTCGTTGATAATTACCGACGGAATAGCCAATTCCATTGGTAATTTTTTGACAGAAAAATTTTCTTCTTTGGTAAATTTACCGATCGAACAAAATAACAGTCGGTAAATTTACTAACAGTTATTTTATATCGCCGATAACTCCGTAGGTAAATATACAGACGATAAAATAATTTCCGTCGGTAAATTTACCTACGGTCATATCTCCGACGACTTTTTCCGTAAGTAAATTTCGTCGCTAAATAAGGTTACCGACAGAATGTGTACAAATTTCGTCGGCAATTTCTGTTGCTAAACTCCATTTTTCTTGTAGTGTATATTACGTATATGGTCACATTATTTTTGTTTAGAAATGTTAAAATTGCAAAAGTGAAGGTAAGATAATAAAAGATGTTAAAAGTGACATTATAATACATAAGGAAGAAGCTTTTGTATAATAATTTAAATCATGGTAAATGAGAATATTTTAAAACCTCTCCGACAATGAATTTCAAGTACATTGGTAATGGAAAATATATCATTTGATCAAAATAAGTTTCATACAATTATCTTTTTATAACAAGGATATCTCTTCTTACTATTTACAAGAAAGCAAAACTTTTGAAAGAAAAAAATGCTTTGTAAAAGAAAATTTCAGTCTTGAGGATTGATTTAATAAGGGAAGGGCCTGCTCCCTGTATCAACTAAATTCAAAATGTTTGCTCAAGCTTTATATTTAATGATTTTGATGATAACCATATGATATTTCAAAATTCAATATGGATTTATTTCCTTGTAAAATTAACGGTTTATTTATTAAAAAGGAAAAAATCATAAGAAATACACTTTCTTTCTTGCAAAAACCTTTTTCTATGAACTTACCTTATTAAAAATGATTTATCCAAAAAGACCTTACTAATTATAAAGGTTATATATTAGCTCCGTGATTACTTGACAAAGATGACATCCAAGTTATTCAAGATTAAGTACATCCAATTGACTAAAAATGCGAGTGAAGTAATGGCTAGTTGAAGAAATTGACTATTTAAAGAAGAGCAACAATACTTATCAAGTAGAACGAAGATAGTCAGACTGTCGAAACATTTTGAATAACATCTATACTCTTGAGAATCATATCATTACTATTGTGTTTCAGAAAGTGAAATTACTATATCAAGAGAGAAATTATTGTTTTGTTTTTTTTGTAAGGTTTTTAAAAGCTTGTTATACACTTCGAGTGTGAAAAGTTAGAGAACCTTGAAAAATATGTACTTATGAGCTTGGAAAGGCTCATCAAATTTAATACTCTATATTTATAGTGAAACACTCAAGTTGAATATTTGGGGACTAGATATATGCTTGGATTGAAAGCCGAACCATTATAAATCGACTACATCTTTCTTCTCTCTCTCTTTAACTTTTAAATTTCTTTATTATATTGTACATGTGGTGTTTTTAAGAGGCTGCTTCACTTTTATAAAAGGCTCATTTTATTTTCAACTTGCAAGAGGTTCCTTTAAGCTTTAATAAGAGCCTTCTGTTTTTAAATTATTTTAACATGATTTATCATTTAGTAGGCTCCTTTCGTTTAAACAAAGTCCTATCCCATAAAAGGTTCCTATCACTCTACTTAAATGTGTCCATTTTAGTTGATCGTGGAGATCTATTTATTATCCAGTAACTTCCTTCCTTGTGGCAATGATATAAGATCTCAAGTTCTATTTTCATGAAGAGCTTTAATTTCTTCCTACATTGTTGTCATCCACTAAAATGCAACTAGATTATTAAGTGCTTCATGGAGAGCTAATGACTCTCTATCATTTGTTAGACGGGGGTGAGTTACATTATCCTCTATTATATAATTTGAATGTCACTTTGATAGTCTTTTTATATGATATGATCGATGAAATAATGGAGCTTCAAACTCAATTGGTTCTTGAAAATCTTACTTTATTGTTGCTTTAAAAGAAGTCTCTTTTTAAAATTTCTTTTCCATCTATATTATGGTCTCTAAACTTTTTGTAACGTGTTATTGTCTTCTTCTTTCCATAATTTATCTTCGATAAAGGTGAAGTCTATGCAAATAACCTTGTTGATAGAGGAATCCCATAGGCAATACTCCTTCATTCCATCAACATATGTAAAAAAATAAGTATTTTTTCAATTTTGGATCCAACTTCATGATTTTTTGTCATCATACATCATATACATAGGTTTTGCAAGTATATGAAAGTTAGAATAATTTCCTAACTTCCCAATTCACATCTTAAACGACATTTTCAACTTAATTATAGTTAATGAAATTTGATTCACTATATAATAGATGGGATTGACTACTTCTACCCAGAAAGCCTTATGTAAGCCTATAGTTCTTAGCATTGCTTTTGCTCTTTCTAACAAAGTTCTATACGTTCGCTCTTCCACTTTATTTTTTTAGGAGTGTATACAACAACAAAAGGAATTTAATGCTTTCTTGTTCATATATTGCATCCAAATTATTGTTAGTATATCCTCCTCAATTGTACGTCCTTAAACACTTGATCTTTTTACCATAACTAAGTTCAATATGTGTTTTTAAAAATTTTAAAGACTAGAAATTCATATGCTTCCTCTTAATAGGGCACACCCAATACCTCCTAGAATAATCATTAATGAAAATGACAAAGTACTTTGTTCCTCTTATGGGTAGAATTGGTGCTCACCACATATCAGAATGAATTAATTCAAGAAAAATCTTGTTTCTTGAATTTTATATGTTAAAATTTGCACGATATTGCTTACTTATAATACAATACTTACAAAAGGGTATTGACACCTCTATAAGTCTAAGGAGTAACTTTTTCTCACCGAGAATCTTTATTCTTTTTTCAGATGTGTCCAAGTTTTTTATGTCATAACATTACGTCTTTTACTTAGACTATTTGAAGTAATTGATACTTTTGCTTATAGCAATGTCTTGCTCATATTTATTCTCCTTTCATAAGTATAAGCATGCCTTGAATTCTTCAAATTCTTCTTAAGAATATATATTTTACACCTAAGATCATCCAGCCGTCCTAGAGACAATAAATTCTTCTTTAAGCCTTCCACATATCATATTTCATAAAAGTACAAATTGTAATATCATACATCTTTAATTTGATGGTTCCAATATCATCAATCTTTAGAGGATAATTGCCACAACTATACATATATCATCCAAAGATAGATTCATAATCATTCTCTTTTAATTGTCATATGAAAAGTAGCTCATTAGTTGAAGAACTATACATTAAGTAGTAACTTCTTACGTTCAATTATTGTTATTGCTTCATAATATAGAGCATCATCATCATATAAAATCTTTGTAAAATCTTCTTGAGGATTGAAATTTTTATTATTTAAATCTAATAATCCTTTCCAAGTGATCTTTTCCCCGTAATTATGGCACTTTAAATTCTTCTTACTTTTTAATTTTAACTTATCATGATTTTAGCTCTCACTTGGCCATGCTTCATTTATCTCCCTATTATCAATATCAAGGTTTCAACTTATTATGATCTAGTTTAAATATATTCTTTATTCTTGCACTAACTTTCTTCCTCTAAAATTATAGTTTACAACGTTATCAGAAACTAGGTAATGTGCAAGACGACTATTTCTTAAGTTGATAATGAGTTGATCATACGAATTAGATAGACTTTAAAGTATAAGTTTATGTGGCTCTAATAACCAAACAATATAAGTTGAAAGAATATAGAAGCCAAATTGTTAATATGCTTAGTCATTAAAGTGGCATTTAACGCCTAACGACCAAAGTTTCCTCCTAAGTAAAATTTTATTATTGAGTGACTTAACTTCAAACAATTTTGTGAGATGATATTATATCCCTTTTTGAGTTCTTTTCCTTTACACTTAACAAAACTTCATAAGCTAAAGTTAGATGAAGATTTACAGCAGTAGTCATGTCCATTTCACTCCATTTGACGTCAACCATAAAGTTTATTAGCTTTTCAATAATGGTTGCAAAACAATTAATCTTTGTGTTAATAGCTTTCATCTTCAACTTTCATAATAAGAAATTATTCTCATTAAACTTCTTAATCTTAAATTTGACTGTCATTACTTTTATTCCAAACTACTTTAAACTAACAAGGTGTTTGTTTCAACTGCTAGAATAAATAAGGAATAGAATGGTTATTTTTATGAATAAAATAAATGAGGAATGAAATGGAATGAGTATTATTTAGTTTGATTTATTGGTAAAGAATTTCTATTACAGTATTTGGTTTGAAAACATAAATTTAGAATGACAAAAGACTAACAAGACCAAAATATTCATTATAGTCCTCACTAACTAGATAATTATTATTAATTTTCTTCTTCTTCTTCTTCTTCTTCTTCTTCTTCCTCTTGTTCTTGTTCTTGTTCTTCTTCTTGTTCTTCTTCTTCTTATAATAATAATAATAATAATAACAACAACAACAACAACAACAACAACAACAACAATAACAATAACAACAACAACAACAACAACAACAACAATAACAACAACAACAATAATAATAATAATAATAATAATA
>JAOSBK010000205.1:7811603-7824537 GCA_027568895.1 Erythroxylum shatona | reverse complement strand
AAAGATGAAACCCTAGCTCAACTCTTTTCTTTCCTCTCAACCACCGAAACCTCTCTTTGGTTTTGTTATTTCACTTTCTCCTCTCCCATTTTCGTTTTTCTCCTTCTTAAGAAAGGAAACAACACTTCTTTCTTCCCATTTTACCATTAATGAATGATAAAAGTCCACCTTGCCCTTCCTTTAATGCCTTATGGTTTTTAAACTTAAGTGACTTGCCAACTTTGGCCTTACTCTCTCCCACTACTTTAATAGTTCAATGCCTTTAACCTATACCATATTATCTTACCCATATTTACAAGCTAATCTATTCCAACATAAATAATCTAGCAAGACTCCAAAATAGTCTCATTATGCTAAAAAAAAAATTTCAGGGCCAACAAATTCTACCTAATCCTTTAGTCTTAGCTGATCGACCTTTGAGCTATTTCTTCACAAAAGTACAAGAATTAATTTTCTTATAGAGTCCGTCTATCCATAATGTCCTCTCTTAGACCTAAAATATCAATGTTGCAATTTTGATGAGTTTTGTGAATTCAGTGATGTAACCATCCTCGATGATTCACCCAATTCATACCACATATGAAATATAAGCACATAATTTACAACTTTCCATTTAGCAAATTGCACTACATATCATTTATTCCACATACCCAATCTCATTCAATTACATATCCACATTACAATTTAATCAGTCAATTACATTTAATAAGTGTATATGCAATGTTCATATGGCCCACTTTCAATTATTATGATGTTATGATTGAGTGCCTAAACTGTACCGTATATAATATGCATATAGGGCTCATTGAGACTATCCCATTGAAACTGTCCTGTATCTACTGTGGCTACCGGGCTCATTGAGACTATCCCTTACCCGTTGTAGATATAGGGCTCATTGAACATATCAAGCCTTTGGCTCTTAACCGCAGGCTGAGCTTTAAGCTCATTTTCGGTGGCTGCTTATGTCATAACTATCATTATCTAATCATTCATTCGTGTATGAAATGCATCACATTCATATTCAACCATTCCCATTCATAATCCCATTTACATATATTATTAGATCTTAGTCCAGCATTCAACATACATGTTGAGTAACGATTACTTCACCATATTCACATTTAAGGAACACTTCAATTATCCCACATTCATCAATCAATACCTCAAACCTTCATGTTCGGAATCAATACAAACAATTCCACATTGAGAGTAAAATTTATGACAGACAAATATTAAGTAAGATTGTCTAGGTTACTCATAGTACGCTCTAGAACACTATTGCCTTGCAGTCCCGGCAATGTATTGATGATCGCGCTCAATGTGCTCCTCTATATAAAGCAATACATACACATATCACAAATTTGCACAATCATACACATACTCATTTATACACATATATGTATAAAGAATATATACAATGCATGTTCATGACAGTCTTGGATTCCTTATCATTATTCTTGTCACAATATCATTCATATATCAATACTAAATTGATCAATCCAGATTTGTCTAAAAACAGACTTTCGGGTCCATTTTGCATGATTATTCTCATCAGGATAGTGAATTAATTTAGTAACACTTCCTTCTAGAAAGCTTTTCTCCCATGTATTAAGTTTCTAATGATACCAAGATCATACAATTTTATTTATTATTCCAAAAGTTATACTCAATGTACTTCGGACTGTTCTTAAACTATAATAGTATTGTGTATCCAACTTTAAGTTAGATTATGCAATTCTTAGAGATAGAATTGAAAATTGATCTCTTCATAAAATTTGTAGCTATATGTCTCTAGTTAAATTTAAATCAAAAATCATTCCATTTGGAAATCTACATATCAAAATATAGCCAAACTACCAAAGTATATTATGTGAAATCATTCCAGTTAACAATATTCTAGCACTCCTCATCTTATTCATCCTACATTTGTCACTCAATCTTTTCCTAATGGATTCATATGGTCCTAAATTTTATTGGAGATGAAAAAAAATGTGTTATGGGTCTGTTGGTTTAAGTCTCATGTCATTTGGATGTCAGGAGAAGAAATTATAATAAAAAGAACAAAGGATGTTCAGAACTGTCTCTCTTTGATAGCCATGAAAGTCACAATCGTGCATTTGCACGATCACGACCCATAAGATAAACTCTGAAGTAGTGATCGTGCTTCTCCAAATCCCTCAGGGATGTTACAATCATGCAAAAGCACGAAGCATGATCGTGCATCCCTTCTCCTTCACTGAAAATTGGAAATTTTCTCCTTCTTCTTCTTCCTTTTTTTTTTCTAGATTTCACACACCTATCTTATTCAACTAACACATAAATCATCTTTTTTACTTCCCTTTCAGTTCAACATAACACAACAAATCGAAAATTCAAGATTCAAACATAAACATCAAAAATCTGATCCTTACCCACACATATTTCCATTTTTTGTATTTTTATTCATTTATTGCATTTTTCTTCCACCTTCATCAATACTTTCACTTCATTTAAATCCTCTCTATATCAAGACCTCACCTAGTCCTCGTTCCTTATCATCTTTAAACTCATTTTAATTCATTTCTACAAATACTCAACAGCTTCACAAATATATAGTGAAGACCAATCATATATGTATTTCTCCAAAACAAAGTAGAGTATATATATTTATCCACTTTCATAAATTTCTGCATCATTTTCATTTTACTCCAATTATCACAAGTATTTCAGTCTAATTCAAGCATCATCAAAATACCATTTACAATATCATAAATATCAAAACTCAACTTACTTGATTTAGCTAAATTCCTAACAATTGAGAGTAGTTTCAGTGTTTGAAAAACAACGTGAATAAACATAACACACACTCTCTCTAAGGACTGGAATTATTACTTTAATGTAAGAATCATTAACTAATTTCTCAAACCTAATCAACAAGTTGTTCGGTGTGGATGACAAAGGAAGAGAATTTCAATGTTTTTCGATGATTCCAGAGAAGAACAACAGCTACAATAATTTTTCTTCCTTACTGAAAACATGACTTATATGTACATAATTCATAGGCACATGTCACCATTGCATGTAGGTCATTTGTCACTAACTCATTAGTCCACGTGTCACACTATAATTGGTTCATATTTTAACATTTTTCATAGTCCATAAATACTCCAATTTTTCAAAATATCTGAAATATTACTAAAATTTTTAAATCAATTTTAATACACTCCAATTTACTTTTTAAGATAGCAAAATCCACAATTCCCATTTATAATTCAATTTTACCTGGAAATGTCAATGAATGCATGTACAATCATATTAATGTACAAAAATCAATATTCTCGTGTATGTATATGCCACATTATGCTTATGCATGAAATACCCTTTCTAATTTCTCATTAACCTCTTATAAACACTTGTTTTAGTCTTAACATAAGTAACAGGATGTTATAGCTTACCTTTGGCTTTCTACCCTTCCATGGTTCATAAGGGGTCTGGTTCATGATTGCTTTAGTGGGTGAGATATTTAGGAGATACACAACAGTTGCCACCATTACTGCCCAGAACATCTTTGGAAAACCACTTTTAGTTAGCATACTTCATGTCATTTTAACCACAGTTCGATTTTTCGCTCCACTACACCATTATGTTGTGGTGTGCAAGGTGTAGGCAGTTCCCTTAGAATACCACTCTCCACATAAAAAATATCAAACTCATTAAAACCAAACTCACCCCCTCGATCTATGCGAATGTTTGAATTTGATACCCACTTTGATTTTCAACTAGAGCCTTAAATTTCTTGAAACATTCAAAGGTTTTTTATTTTCATTTTAAGAAATAAACCCAATTCATATGGTTGTAGTCGTTAATAAAAGACAAAAAATATCGACTCCCACCATGCAACTTTGTTTTCATAGGCCACATAGATTAGCATACATAAGTTCAAGACATTTTAAGGCTATCCATGATTTTCCATTAGGAAATGATACTCTAATATGCTTCCCAAAGACACGTCCTTCACAAAAATCAAGGGTAGAAATTTTTGATAACCCAACAACCATATTCTTTTCTGTCAACGGTTTTAGCCTTTTAACATTCAGGTGTTCATAACAAAAATGCCATATTTTTTTCATTAGCAATTTTAGTAACCAATGCACACTTCTCAATTTTTGACATATCTAGCGAAAACATATTATTTTGTACAATTAGAATACTAAAAGGTTTCTGACTAGATTTCTTTTCCATACTGAAACAACAATCATTATCATATCCACCTTTTATCAATTTTCCAACACTAAGAAAATCATAAGCTAGACTAGGGGAAACTTGCATATTATGGAGGAGTTTTACATTACCCTATGAGGTTTTGATGGCGATTATACCCTTTTCTTCAACTTGGACTTGTTTATTGTCTCTAAGTTGAACTTCAATTTTGAGTGATTCATCGAGGTCCTAGAATAGTTTCCTAGCTCCGGTCATATGATTCGAATATCTGTTATCAATAAACCAAACATCAACTGTAGCATTAATAGGGGAATGAGCCATGAAAATTTTGCTTTCCTCATTAACGTCCTCAACATAATTTACATGCTTCTGCTCATCTTTTTGTTTTGGCTAATAATCTACTTCTTTAGGCCCAAGTTTGCTACAATAATGACATTTGATGGTGCTCTTGAATTGTCGTTGATCTCCATTGTGACCACGATCTCTACTTCTACTGTAACCTTAGCCTCAGAAGCCACCTCTACCCTATTTGTGGCCTCCTGAACTATTTGTCTTCCCCTTATAGAAAGACTCCCCCTTGACTTTGAAGGCTTTCTCCTCCATCTTTTCAAGAGGTCTACTAATTCTAGCCTCATGCGCCAATAAGGAATTTCTCAATTCATCAAAGTTATAAGTTGAGACGTCATTAGCTTCCTCAAATGCATTAACAGTAGGATTATAATCCCCGGTGAGAGTCCTTAAAACTTTATGAACGACATATTCATGCACAGGCTCTTTTCCGTTCATAACTAGATTCTCAAAATTGTCGTCAAGGGTATGTAATTTAATGGGAATTACCTTGTTGTCTCCCAAATACTCTTTTCTTAAGAATCTCCAAGCCTCTTTAGCAGTTATTGCTACAGCAACTTGAGGAAATATCTCATCATCCAATGCCGATTGGATGAACAATAGAGCCTTGGCATCCTTCCTGCGACTTTCCCACAATTGTTGATTAGGTTGACCTGGTGCTAGATATAAAACAATTTTGGATCGATGAATAACATTGTAAACAAACCTGAATCCATTTCCTTTGATGTTGTTGTTTTTTGTTTCTGGAATATTGTGAGTGTAATGTGTTGCGAAAACAAAATCAAACATGAAATCGTGTTGAGTTTGTCATGTTTTATTTGCGATAAAGTTCCTGTTTCTATAAAGATGTGTTTCTGATTATTGAGAAAGAACTGCAAAGCTTGATTCTTGAAACAAAACGGTTTGGTCTTACTGTAAGTTTTCATGAACTAATTTAAGGTTGTTGTGTTCTGTTTCTTCAAAGATATCTGTTTATGGTTGTTGAAAAGTAACGAAAATGTGTGGTTCTTGAAAATAAACATAGAATATGATGCCAGATGCTGGGCCACAGGTAGTTTAAAGGCAAACACTGGCACGTGCACCACACGCGCCAGATGCTGCCTTTTTACTGGCAGATGCTAGCGCACACATGCCAGATGGACTTTTAGGCCCAAAAATCATATTATAGACTGATTTGCTTTTGGGCCTTTGGGCCATTAAAGATTAAGATTGAGTTAATAAATGATTATGGCCCAATTATATGGATTTTAATTTTAGGTTATATTATGCAACATTAATTGTTAAGAAATTAAATTATGGCCTTTAACCTTAAAAATAACAATTTAAGGATGGGATATAATGGATTATTTAATTCATAATTGATTTATTTTCTATACATAATATAAAATAGTTAATGTACTAAAGTAATATATAATATGCACTGATTTTCAAAATAATATGTCGTTTTGACCAAGCAACATGTCCTTTGGGTTAATTTAAGGAGAAAAGGAAAGAGTCTGGGACCTATTTGAGCCCAACTCTTTGAGACCCAATAACCATGATGTTGGGTTTTTTCTAATAGACTCAATTTTATAACTTACATGGGCCATAAAATATCTTACACTTGATTCGGCTCTTCACACTTGTCTTCCAACAAATCCCAAAGCTTCTAGGACTTAAACAGAGTCTTCATATTGAAACTCCATAAATGGTACTTCTTGTTAGGCCCGAGTCTCGTTAATAATCCCAAGGCGACGATTTGGAACGATCAGGTGAAGGTCATATGAGGGGAAAGTAGAAGACATTCAAGAAAATAAAGGAAATTTCATAGGTAGTAAAGGTGGGTTTGCTGCGGTAAAGAAAAAGTTTGTCGCGACGAACATTGGAGAAAAATACTAAGTGCCCTTCGGGAAAAGTTGGCCGCAACGAAGTCTCCAGGTCAAATGAAAGTACCCTTCGTTTTCCACAGCGAAATTCCTAGATCAAACCCAAGCAACTTCGACAAAATATGCCGCGACGAACATTTGGCTTTGCCGCATAGAAGTTACAAAATCAAGCAGAAGTTCATCTTGGGAAAAATAGGCCCGACGAAATATACAAAATCAACATAATAACTCCCTTCAGGAAAGGTTCGCCGCAGCCCAGTCTAGTTTTGTCGGGGCGAAACCTCCAAATTTCACAGCCCAGTCCCAACAATCAACATTAACAATTGCACGTACCATATCCCCAACCATTAACCACTCAATCCAAAAGATAAATACAAACATCTACCTAAGAAACTTCCTATGAAATGCTTGAGAATGAAATGCGAAAACTTGGAAATTTATGATCATCACAATTATATTTCATTAACATCAAAAGATAAGAGTTTTACAAAGCTTTAATGCACATTTCAAGCCACAATACATCAATAGTCTCAAAGTACAAAATACAAAATGCACATGATCAAGTAATATTTGAAATGTAGCTAAAGCCTTGTGTTTTCCATAACTAACTTAAAATACAAAAATATGGAGATTTTGGAGTGATGCCTTAGCTCTCGACTTAATCATTCGATTTCCTACTCATCACCTGGAGATGGGGAGGAATGGGGTGAGCTTAAAAAGTTCGTGAATAACAAGTTTATAACCAAGAAACAAGCAACACAATTTAACATAATCATTGCCATAATAATTTTGCATTGAATCCATAAAACACCTATTTCTCAAATTCTCAACTTATCAAACAATTTAAAAACAACATAAGTCATGTATTAACCAAACTTGCCAACACATCATAAACACATAAGCAATCAAAATAGTTTGGGTAGGTCCATCACCATGAGGGAGTTCTTGCGAATCTCCAATAATAACAAAATGAACTATCATAGACTTATATAATGGTTTTGTGTAGTCCATATACATAGGGAGCCCGTAAAGGAGCTCCATGCTACTAAAGGGCAGGCAGAAAAAGCCTTTAATATGGTCAACGTACACATGACATAATAGAATAGACCACCACTAACCCAGATAATATAAATTTCATGACTTGTAAATATATTGCCCAAAAGACATATTTCAGAAACATGATTTCCATAAACATAATATTTTCCAAATATCTTTTTCCATCTTCATTTTATAAATCATCATCAAAGTTCATGTACCAAATATGTAGCAATTTCTCAAATCATTTAAGGAGCAAAAAATGCAACATTTATGAACCAGTTCAAAATCATTTATTTATATTGATCTGGACAATTGTAAACATGAAACCCACCTGGAATTCCTTGCTTAGAAACTTACTTAAAGATGCCTCTCTTCTTGCTTCTCTTGTCATTTTTGATTTTCTTTAACGATGGAAAATATCTCATTCAACCTAACGTTCAAATAGAAATTCATAAAGCTTCAATAATCAAAAATGATAAATTGAGTTTGAACTTAACCTACCCATAGTTTAGAAATCCATGAAAATCAAATGGGTTTCTCTTCTTTCTTCCTACACAAACTCATTTCTCTACTTCTTTTTCTACCCAAACAAAATGAAAGATGAAGCTTACCTTACGAATCTTCTTCCTTCTCCTTCTTTCATGATTTTCTCTCTTCTTTTCCTAGCTTCCACGATTTTCTTCTATTCTCGTCTTTCTTTCCCACGTTTTTTTCTCTTCTCTTCTTTCTTCTCACGATTTCTTCTCTTCTTCTTATTCAAGACAACATTTTGTCTTGTTTTTTCCCATTTTACCCTTCTTTCATTTTGTCCTTCCTATTTTGCCCTTCTTTTATCTTTTATAACTTCTAACTCCTTTACTAAATATCATACTATACTATAATTTAATTCTAACATTTCTGTTTAAAATTCTAATTTCTATTTATGCTTACTAAATTAATGGACTCAATTAAAAAAAAGAAATAAAATAAATCAATAAATAAATAAATAAATAAAAAATTTTGGAGTCCAACACTTCTTCCCTTTGAAGATGGGAATAAGAGGCTGAGATGAAAAGTTAATATCATTGCTAGCCATGGCTTTCTCTCAATTTTATATTTGCTTCACAATGTTTGCTTGCACTTGCTCTCACTTTCCCTTTTTTTTTCTTTTCTGTGCAGTTCTGAACCAACCTGGCAAAGAGTAGAGAAGACTACCTATGTTTTAATTTTCTCTCCCTAACTCTCTATGCTAGAATACCAAGATTTTGTTGGGGAAGTAAAAGAAACAGAGGAGTACAAGGCATTTTGGAAAAACAGAACTTAATTTTTTGTTAGTGCATACGAAAATAGAAAATACCAAGCCTAATATGTAGGCATTACAATTGAACTTAACTTCCTAAAAGACTAGCAACTAAACTTTGACATGGAATCACAACTCACTATCTCTACTACGTAACATTTGCTAAAAATCAGGATAACTACTAGGTAAAAAATAGGAAACATTTGACTACCAAGTTTGAAGCATCACTTAACAAATTATAGCTAAGGTTATTGGCTTCAAGTATTATATGCACGGCCAGATTTATTTTTGCATTGGGAAGCATATGATTATATAATTAAATTCCTTGGACCCATATCTGTTGCATCCATAGGGAGGCCGTAGAGTCGAGTATAGGGATCTTGTTCAAACACAAGCCGCGTTAAAAGATTATACTCGTCTGAAATGTGGCTGAAGAAGAAGACACTACATGAGATAGCAAGCAAAGGAAAGGAATGCATGTTTAGATCTTCTTCATTTAGATTAACAAACGACCCAACTAATAGGATCTAACAGAAATGATCAATTTGAGGAATTAGTACAAGTAAACTGAATACAAAAATGCTAATATTAGCTAGAATCCAATCGGGATTAAAAGTTTCATGGCGTTTATTACTTTATTTCAGTTAATATGTTTAAGAGAACGGAAGGGGAAATAAGGCTAGGGCAACAATATTATACAAATAGAATCTAAAACCAGTTTACTATTCATTTTATTCGTTTATTACTATATTAGTTGCAATTGTTAGCCACGAAATCTTTTACTACAAAATACTGATATTTTGGAGTTCTCGTATAGTTCCGTGAACTGGGTTCAAACATCTCTATTGCCCCCCAAACCTCAACTAGGCCATGGACCAACTAACATCAACGACACCCAAGTCTTTATTCAGACCCAAAGCCTCCCACACAGCATCAGACCCATCAACTACATTATTCCTACATGGTGGCTGACCAGCATGCTCAGCGTCACATCCGTGCATAGAATCACACTCATCCACCACTTTTGCAGTTACGCTCCTCCCGTTATTTGCCGTAATTCTGATCATCTTCCCACACCTTGAGCCACCGTTGTATCATCCTGTTGATAGTGCAACGACTCGCTCTGTTTTCGCGTGATACTGCTCGTCACACTCAGAAGGAGCTCCTCCATCACCCCCTTCACTGAAATCGTTCAGAGTTAACTGGGCTTTTGTAGAGGATCTTACGGGAGGCGAGCATCGATACGTAGGGTAGGTTTTGCTCCCGCAAGTTAGGGTGCCAGATTGCTGACAACCGCCACTCGGTGGCGAAGGGCTTCCTCCACCTCCACTGCTGCAAATGTGGGTGCCAACATCTGGGTCGTCGTTGCACTTACCACGGATGCAAATAAGCTGACCTGCACAGTCGTTCAAGGTCTGACATGGGCCATTACATGAGGAGATGGCGTTGGAGGGCGAGATAAAGCTGAAGAGAATGAAAAAGGATAGGAGAGAAATTTTCAGCATCATTTGGCTGATGACTCAGTCGAAAAGGCGTTGTGTGCCTTCGAGTCTTGCCCATAACAGCTATATATAGATATATATGTCGGGCTTGACAGTGAGGTCTGGACTCTGGACTAATTCCACATTAGTCAAAAGTTTTAGATACTATACAGTATGTATTAATATCTTCATTCTACAGTCTACATTGTTCCATCATTCTGTTTGTTGAATTTACGAGATTAATCGATAAGAAATGATGAATTTAATAATAAAATATTCTTTTTATTCTTACATTTAAAGATATTTTATATCATAAATAATTTTCATTATCTGAACAATCTATCTTTTTATATTTGTAAATTTTATTTTATTAAATAAATCATTAAATATATAGTATTTCATTAATTATATTATAAATAAATTATTTATTAAAAATAATTAAATTTTAAATTAATATGAAATTCCGACTTTTCTTGTTAGACTTGTTTCAGTATTTGTACCACTGTGAATTTGAAATCAATCACTGCCCGACTTTGTTGACCAATAGCCGTTTGGCAGTAGAATTTTCACGTCATCCAAAGGTTGAACAATTTTTTTAAAATAATAATATAACAAAAGGATTATATATTTTTACTTATTTATAATCAACTCCTTAGATTGTTAAAAATTATATATAATTTAAAATTATATACTTACAAATTATTTATAAATTTTTATAATATTAAAAAGATAATATAGTCCCTGATAGTTTATAGGCCTCAAACAAAGTAAAAAGAAGGCCCCTAATGAATTAAACTTTAAAAGTATATTTTATTTTTAAAATTTAATATTCATATATAAGCAACGCAAATCATAACTTCACATACTTAATAAAATAATAAATGATTATAATAATAGCTAAGAACATCTTGCAAATGTTGATGGTGATAAAATTATTAAAAATAATAGTAACAAAAACAAAATAACAGTAGTAATAATTGAACAATAATATCAAATTACAAAATACTAAGAAAAATAATCATAAAAAGCAATTTCTCTACACATTTTTAGATATAAAATCATTAATAATATTATTAAAATTAATGTATTGTTGTTAATATTAATCAAATATTATATTAATAAAAATGTGTCGTTGGTATTAAAAAATGTTATATTAATAAATATAAATAAAATTAAGATATATCTCTAACAAATTGATCTCAAAATTTATTTTTTAGGTCATATATATGTGTATATTTATCATCCTTTAATTTGCATAAATATGGATAATGGGAATAAATGCAAATAAAAAATATAAAGGGAAATATAAAAATTTTGTTTTTTTTCTTAAATAGATCGAGAAAATCGTTAGACAGTCCAATTAATAGTCGGGACTGAACTTCTCTTTTAACTATATTCAATAAAGTTTGAAGTTTAGAATACACAAATGTTTTCTTTTAATTTTTACAAGTATCAAGAAACTTTTGGACGTATATAAACCTCCTAAAGCAGACTATTGACTTCTCAATTTTTAACTTTTTTATTTTTAAGTCGTTTAATGAGGCTTCTACAAATTTAGGCGGGCACAGATGCCAGTTTACAGCGCTTGACTTGTCATTTTCGGTTGGGAAAATTGAATGTTCAGAATTAATGATATGTAAAAGCTTGGAAAAGTCAAATAAACATTTTGCTATTCTCAAATTTTATCCATCAAAATCACTCATACATTAATTTTGATTTTAACCTTTCATTTCAAGTTGGATATATTTAAATTCATTACTCAACCTCTTGAAAAACTTAATAATTAAATTTTAATTTTAATCTGAATTGATCCAATTCAAAATTAATTTAAAATTAAAATTCAAAGCTTATTTCGATATAATCTAAACTCAATTGAAATCTAATGTTGAGTTTTAGACCTTTAATTTTAAGCTAATAATCTAAATTTTCGAATATACTTTAAAATTTTTAAAACTGACTCAAACTCATTGTTATGTCGACAAACACATCAGTTCCTCTTATACGTACGTATAACATGTCACTGGCAAAGTCTTAAGCATTATCGTTAAGTTACAGCATAAGTCCTTAAGGCATTATTTTTTAAAAAACATTTCATTTTTTGTTGTTGCTTTTTTTTTTGGTAATTCAGAAGAACAAATTAATAGACCAGAATATATACAGAACGTTCATTTACAAGTGCCACTGTAGACACAACTTGCTAAACTAAACAAAAAGAACAAAAGGTAGACATAAGCTAAAAGAGGACCAAAGCATAGGCAATCAAGCGGAAACACCAGGACACAGGACCAAGTCCGAAGCAATCTGTAAAGCCTAAGAAAGTATTTCAGTCCAAAAGAAACCAACCAAAAGAGGTTTAAAAGGAACCCAACAAGAAGACTCGTAGCATGTGAAAGGCCAAGGAACACTGCTGCCCAAATGTGAAGGTGCTGAACCACTAAGGGTGGGCAAGGCGAGACATGGCCTTGTCAAAGAGGGCTTCGTATGCGGTAACCTGCAAGATAACTGAGCAATAACCTGCAAAAGAAAGAAGAAACGAACTTTAAAATATTACCTCCTCTCGGAGTGTAGACTGAGAAGTTCCCTAACGTGGGAGATTACTCCGAGATACACTCGCTTCTCTTCCATAGCTTCATTCTTGAAGGTGCGGGTGATGTGATTCCGCAAGTTCACGGGTCTCAAGTAGTACAGTATAATATCGTCCCACAGGGAGTAATTGTGTAAGT
>JAOSBK010000205.1:7739438-7750294 GCA_027568895.1 Erythroxylum shatona | reverse complement strand
TGCCCACTCTTTGAGTGATTCATTTGCTCAGGTGTCATTCATTTTTGTTGCTTTTTGTATACGTGTCTGAGTTTCAACCATTGTGACTAATTTCTCAAATCTTTCCAGGATTTGTCGGGAGGAACACTTGTTCCTGTTGAAGGGATGGAATCTCCTTTATTTGCTCTCGAGGTATATGCTTGGACAACATGTTGCACAGAAATGGTCTTTTGTTTCAGCACTATTTGATCCATGCTTAATATTTAGCGTTGTGACAGGTAAACCCTGAGAAAGCTAAAGAAGAATTTCGAGCTGCCAGTCAAAAGACTGGGGGAACTGGGGTCAAAGACTTCATGTATGGCCTTGGCTTGGGAACGCTTGCTGATCAGGTTAGTTACATGCTAATTATTTGGTATGATCTCATCAAAGTTAATCATCTCCCCTGCATTTGGAGGTAATAATTCTCGTTTCTCACTCTACATGTTGGTATTATCATGTAAGTAGATTTTAGGTCCTGCATACACTCAGTTTAGTTTCTGTTTGGAGATGCAAAGAAATTACGTTTGAGTACGTTGTCTTCTTGCCTATGCCAGTACTTAGGATCTTTTCCTATTCTCTTCAGAGTCTGTGATCTTTTGTTTTTCTCCTTATTTACTATGATAGTCTTGATAAGTTACTTTTCATTTTCAATTTGTCGTAGTTAGGGGAACTGAAACTGGAAGCATTGTTGGACACTCCTCCACCTGGTTTTGATGAGGCTATTGCAATTTCTCAGGCATGGAACAGTACTGCTTCTTTGTAGAGATATTTTTGGATATGTTTTCTAATCATGTAGTGGCTTTACAGGTTATGCAATTTGTTGAGTCCCAATCATACAGTAGTTTCACCCGGATAGTGTTTGATACGGCACCAACAGTTAGTGAATTTCTTCTTGCTTTTTCATTATTCAAATTGAGCAGATAATTTCCCTCCATGAGTAATGAGTTGCTTTATAGGGTCACACCCTTCGACTTCTTTCCCTCCCTGACTTTTTGGACGCATCAATAGGTAAACTAATGAAGGTAAATCCAAACCCAGAAGTATATTTGATGATTTTGAATGTAGCTTCTTCATAATGGTGGTGAAACTCTTTTTTTAAGCATTAAAAGCTAACTCCCAGAGGAGTGTAGCCATGGTGAGTATGTTCAAAATTTATTTACACCGTAATATTTTCCATCATTTCTTACCACAGAGCAGTCTATTTTTCACTTTGTAATGCTAACATGGGTGGATAGCTAGTTGCAGATGTCTACTACTTTTTTGTTTTACGATGGTTGACTGTTCAGTCTTTCTCATATGGTCTCTAATCAATTTCCAACCAGCTGAAGGAGAAATTGGCATCAGCAACTTCTGCTATGAGGTCACTCCTGGGAAAACAGGATGCACAACAGGATAATGTAAGTATGGAGGTTGATTTTCATAAAGTAGTGAGCATTGTCAAGATCTTAGTATTTTAGTTGTGAACTTTTTAGTCTCACAAACTGGAGCAATTGAGAGAGAGGATGGCAAAAGTGCGGGATCTTTTTCGTGACCCATACAGGACTGAGTTTATAATAGTGACTATTCCAACGGTAATACTCTCAGAAGTCAATATTCTTTTTCTATCTTGGGTAGCAACTCATAAAACAACAAAATGCACTCTGATCTTTGTATCCTGCATGTTTCTCCAATTCCTGTCTGTGCCCTTAAACCATGGCTTTTACTATCAACTGATATTGTTTTATGCTCTGTACACTTTTTACCCCTTAGAAAACAACTTAAGAACTGTTCTTTTTGAAGAAAACCAAAATAACTAATATTTTCTAATTGTAGAATGGAATGGATGAGAACTTTACCGAGAAATCAGCTCAAACTTTTTTTTGAACTTTGGCAAAATATGACATCTGGGTAGTGAAGTGATCTAGAAATATTATGGCAGTGGCTTATATTATTCTTGTGATTTTTTAGTTTATCTAAACCCTCCTTGATAACATTCTGCCAATAGCTGGGATGTAAACAATCATTTTAATCAAATCACCCACCCATCCATGCAATAGAGTATTACCTTGGATGCATTTCAAAATTAATGCTGTTGGAATGATTGCATTCAAAACTTATTCTTCTAGATTGGCCAATTATCTTGTCATAACCTCAATGATTTACTTGTAGCTGAAGCTATTTTACAGAACAAATTGAATAGACTTACTGGAATCCCCTATTAGGGCTTTATGTTCACACCGAGCAACTTTATATTGCAGAATATTAACTTCTCACAACTCACTTTGAGTCTGTTTTATGAACCTCTCAAGGTTATGGCAGCACATGAATCATCGAGGTTGCTTGCATCCTTGAGGAAGGAAGGCGTTCCTGTCCAGAGGCTTATTGTAAATCAAATTCTACCTCCATCTGCATCGAATTGCAAGTTCTGTGAAATGAAGAGGAAGGTGCATCTGATATTTCCTAAACATGCGAAACTGTTTCTTATGTTCATGGCCTGATAATCACTACTTTAAGTATTTGGCTTTCATGAAAACTTCTCTATCCAGTTTCAAAAGGTTGTCAATTTGACAATCCAGTTGTCAAAACATTCTCAACAAAACAATTAGTCTTGCTTTTTGTTATCAAAGATTTAGCATCAGGTTTGTGGATTTTGCAGGATCAGAATCGAGCACTAGATATCATCCAGAAAGATCCAGAACTTGGCAGTTTGAGCACAATTCAATCACCCTTGTTTGATGTAGAGATAACAGGTGTTCCAGCTCTCAAATTTATGGGCGAGTTACTTTGGAGATAAACCTACTTTTGGGATACTGACATTATGAAGTAATCTGCCCCATCAGAAAACCGGTCTTTTTTAGACATTCTTCCGTCCGTGTTTTAGAACACACAGATCAGTCAAGTTTGATCAAGATCGGAGGAAGATGGAATTGCCTTAGTCTCAAATTGCCTCGACTAATCCAGTCAAGTGGAGCAATCATGTGGGACATCCAACGGAAGTTTTTTATTATTGGCAATCCATACTGGGAAACTTAAAAGTGGTCTTGTTCATCTTGCTCCCCTGTTGAGCAATAAATTAAAGGGATCTGTTGTAACATGAGCTTTTAATGGTCATCCTTCAATATTATTAGATCAGAGTTTTTCTTTTCTAATACTTGTAGTTCTTATCACTAGGTCAGGATTTGTCATTTCAGTTGATTTTTTGGAGTCAAAAGGCATATCTTGATTGTGACTGGGAATATTTTGTTGTATTTGAGTTACTGTACCCTTCATACTTGAAAGGAGCATGATTAACCTATGGCAGTTATAAAGTTCTAACGTTTCAATGGTATTATGCAGACTATCTTCTATATGTAACATGCATTACACGAATACAAAATCTTATCCATAGCAAATAACCATGTACTCCAAGGCCGTGGAGATGGCAGTGACTTTTGACTCACATTTTACATCGTGAACGAACTTATGAACCAGTGGTTTTACTTGAACTGGCTTTACTCTTAAAATTATAATACGTACAGCTGCAGTTTGTCTGCGACACTTGCACTTAAGATGATTAATTATTAGATACAGATATTTTTTGTACATAGAGTGCAAAATGTGTTGTGACACACAAAATCCAGCTACACTTAAATTGGTTGAACTGATTCAAATATATCGGGCAGTAAACCTTCTTCCTGAGAATAAATCTTCAACTGAATAGCAGAATCACTAACATGTTTATGTTTCATTTCCTGCTCATTAATTCAATAATGGAATTATATTCACAATCTGTCGAAACACACACACACACACAGAAAATCCTGGTGCCTTGTTCCATGAGTTTCTATCTATTTATCATCTCATCTGGGTAGATTAGAATGAAGATAATCACTGTACACAAAACATCAAGTTTTCTTTCATATGTTTACACAGGAAAATGAATTTTGAGCTGTCCCAGCTCAACGAGAATCATACTTTTCCTTCAATAACTTCAACGTCTATGATTAATCTGTTTTTGTGCAGAAAAAAGTTGGAGATGTTGAATCTACTTCTTTTGGTAAATGATCATTAAGGTGAAGGCAACGATGCGACCAACTATACCAGTTATGAAGAGCAAAAGTAAGCAAAAATACCAATCATTGAGATCATAACCAGCACTCAGAAGTGAGCCACACCTTGTTATCAGCCACACTCCGTAATATCTGCAAGAGATTAAGACTGAACGAGGATAAGTTGGTCAATAACGAAGAGGGTGTATAATAAGCTAACCTTTTAGCATTTGATATGACAAATGCTTCCAATGCCCATTTACTGTAGCATAATCCAGAAATGAGTTCCATAAAATTGCCATCATCTTTCTGGATTGCTATCAGAGTTAAGACAACAGGAAGAAGCACAGACCACTGATAACACAGAAGATGTGCTGTAAGTGAAATGGAAAGAAATTGATGCAAATAAGCATGAGCGCCATTTCTATATGAGATTCATTGATAATTGACATTGTTGAGCTACTAATTATAAAGTGAATGTGGCTCCAAATGCTTACCAATTGTGCAGGACCAGGTTCAAGGCAAATAGCCAGTGCATAAGCTATGCCAGTAACACAGTACACCAGACATAGTAAAACTACATAATTGTCCGTCACACTTGATCTTGGATTGTTGAAGAAGTAGAACATGGACAGATACACAAGTGGCTTGACAATTGTGTTCAAATGATCAATTGTGTCTTTAGCAAGAAAGTAAGCCATGCTGCTAATACCAGAACTACTTTCTCTCCAGTAATGCAGTTTGTCCAGGGCAAACGATCTCATTGCAGCAATCTTGCACAGGAGAGCTGTAGTCAATCAAATGTTGATAGTGGTGAGAAAACCTCATGTGGAAGGTTACTTCATTAACAAATCTAGATGAGCATCTTGTGCTACATTAACGTCCTTTAAGGGCCAAACAGTTTATCTTATAAACTATAAGGGCAATCAAAAGTTACCAGCACCCGATAGAAACCCAGGTAAGTCACCTGGAAAACCCAAACTTTCAGAAACATAAATCTAGTTCCTAAAGGAAACCACGGCATCTGTAATATTGTAGAAGATTTTACTTACAAACTGCAATGACGGTGTATGTGTAACCGGACACCCCAAAATTTTCGTCTCTCACTTTAGCTAATGTGCCTAAACAGATTCCAGCTAGCAACAAAATCAAATAATCTACTGCCTGTGTCCTTGCTTCTCGCAGCCTCTGCTTACCAATCCTGAAACGGAAGGTTAAGGATTTTTCTTTTCAGATAATAATTAAGGCATCCTGGTCAAGAGGAACAGTCCCAAGTAAAGTTCTGCTCCAGAGAGTACATGTCCTGATAGTTTAAACACTTGAAGTTCGCATGGATGGAAATACCTTATGAAACTATTTACTTGCAGGACAGAGCAAGAATAAACATGAAAGTAATGAGGTTGTGCTTACCTTCCGAGGAAATATTTGTACTGTAGAAGGATACCAGGAGTTCTCCGTCCAGATAAATCACCAGCATTCAAGAACTTGTATTGAAAATTATCTTTTTTCGTCTCCACGTTGGACCTGACATCCTGCCATAACTCTCCTGCAAAAGATTCTTCTTGCGATCCAGCATCACTTGGCCTTCCTCCGTCAGCCGAGTTATCACTTGACGCTCCCAGCTGTTCAGCATCCTGCAACATATCCGCAGGAACTGGGTAGCCATTGTGAAGCATCCATCTGATGGGAAGTTCTTTGTAGCCGATTCCAGAGGTTGGTTTCGCTATGCCCTCCAAAATGTCAATGAAGTGATCTGGAGGATTCGCACGCTCGGGCACTGTAATCCCGAGCCCTTTAAAATATTCTTCAACTTTCTTTACCGGTCCATGATACACTGTCAAGCCACCCTTGGCTAGAAGTATTAAATCATCGAACATCTTGAACAACGCATAGCTGGAGCAGTCCGAGAATGAAAAGAAACCAAGGGAAAACAGGGAAGTACTCAGAATGTCAAGCAGAAGCGGAAGAATGGTGGAATATATTGGCCAAAAAAGAAAATCAGTGCAAGTTGATAGAAGTTGAAACGAAAGTAAGAACCTTGGTTGGTGAACGACCATGCAAATGTTCACTCCTTCGAGAGCTTCACGTCGAAGAGCTCTAAGCAGTGACTGAGAGGACGAACTGTCAAGCCCTGATGTGGGCTCATCTAATATCAGCAGTGAAGGTTCCATAACCATTTCAAGACCGACATTTACTCGTTTTCTTTGACCCCCAGATATTCCCCGCTTCTCCACTGTCCCAACAAGAGAATAGCGCACCGCCTGGAGCCCCAGTGACTCGATCACTCTTTCAACAACCAGAATCTTTTCTTGCTTTGGAAGATCAGCAGACAGTCTGCAGTTAACTCCAACGAAGACTATGTTAATCAAAAGAAAATGAAAGATTCTTAAGCAACTACTATTTGTGTGTACCAAGTGCCAGGCAGATGAGAGTGTCAAGATAGGTCAACTGAAGTTACAAGCTGTTGGCAGCTATCGAAACGGCTTCAAATTCTCAAGAAAACTATGCAAAATCAATTTCTTCTTAAGTTCTTAAACAGATGTAGATACTTAAAAGTCATTTGGAAGTTAGGATTTAGAACCGCTTACCTGCATCTAGCGCTAAACCAGAGATTCTCCTCCACAGTCAAGTTCCCGTGCACAATATCATCTTGAGGCACAAATCCAATAATTTTCTTGTATGAGTGGATTGGATCCGGCTTCCCATTTACAAGAACCATACCAGTAACGGTGCATCCACTTCCTTTTCCAGACAAAGCAGAAAGAAATGTGGTTTTCCCGGCACCAGAAGGACCCATGACTGCAGACACTCGGCCAGGTGATAATTTCCCAGTAACACATTTTAGAAGATGTTTGTTTTTACCTTTCAAAGTGAGGGTTAGATCCTTAAAAGCCACCTCAATTGGAGGCCTCTTCCTGATTTCAATATCATTAGCCATGGAAATCACCCCTGAGAAGGTCAAGTTCTTGTTCTGCTCCTGAAAGGCCTTTTCCCTCTCAATTTGCCCATATGCATACCTAAACATTTGGCTCTGAGTATGCAACTTGTTACCCTTTAGTGCGTTCCTTTTGATATTTTTATCTCCAATCTCCAAATTGAAGCCTTCAGAACCCTCAGGATTAGCCTCAATTTCCTGCAGCATCCTTGTGAGGTTACTTTTGTCGTTTATCGTTCCCGTTGCTGCTGAGCTTGACCCAGACAATGATGGTAAGGAACCATCCTCTGCAAGTTTAACCAATCCTTTTTGTTGTTCCCTTCTGGATCTCGCACGAGAGAAAGTACGTGATAATTGAGAGTGAATATCTATTGCATGCTTCTTGGCAATGTCTTTTGCAGATTTCCATTTTTCACGTGCTTGTACCGTTTCTCTTACTTCTTGAACTGCTTTCTCCCTGGTTTGTGCTTGTTTTTGTTCTCGAGTTGCAATAACTTGATCAGAACAGTTGTAAATTATGATGAGCAGGAAACTTATCCCAGCCTACATGAAGAGTTTAGATGTTAAAGCAATTGTGTCAGGCATGCAGTAAATGCATCTAATTATTAAATATCATCTTCATTTTCCAAAGAAATCAAACAACTAACTGAATCTGATAGAAAGTTTCTGTAATCTATAAAAATTTCAAGCAAGCTATCATCTGTAACTACATTGAATTTATCACTTACAAAAACCAAGACGCCATATGCTGTGATATTCTGATTACTTGATTGAGGTGTACAAGTTGCCATTTTAAAGCATCCTGCACTATCACGATTAAGGATTATAAACTGCTGAACTAGCGGGGATTAGCTTTATTATTTTGTTTCAAACCAATTACATGAAAAATTGATATTCTTTTTAATTTCCTTCATCCCTATGGTGTCAATGTTCTCAATCCTTTCTCTCATGTTTTGAAACAAAATGTAAAGGCATGAAATTAGGACTTTTACTAACCTTTTTGTGATATAGAACCAGTCCTACAGTAATGTCTGAAATGGAAAAAGGGTAGATGCGTAAGTGATAAGGAGACTGAGAACATATCGCCGTAACAAACTTAAGAAAGGAAACAAAACAAACGGATGATCAAGATGTTGGCAGAAAGAGAGAATCTGAATGGCATGCAACAACAATGAAAAAGCAGTTTTGTGTAAGTTCATATGCAAGTGATGGAAGTTCTGGGATAATTATCAATACCCCCTACTGCAAGGAATTTTTTGGGTAGTAGACGGACAGTATGATCCTGCTGAACAGAATACCTCACTAGTACTCGCCACATCAGCCCAAGTATCTGCTCCACCACAGGTATGGTTTGGCCTCCCAGAAGGCAATTGATATTGGTATCTGCAACATATTTCTGCCAATAAATAATTATGTATCTCGAACAACAGCAATTCAAGTCTTGATGTTCAAAACAGGAATGGACTTACGGGTCACATACACCAGTCATTTCATTCAACTTTGAAAGTGGGCAGTAAGCACCCAATGGACATGCTGTAGTGGCAAGATAGCACATGTTAACAGGTAAAATAGAATATAAGCCTTCGCTCTTTAAAGCTAGGCAATGAACTCAATGTACTACTGTGTCACGGAATAAGAACAGCATCATGTTCCTGAGTTCTTCAAGTTTTGCAGAAGCGCATATCAGAAACACAATCTATATAGTCCTAGGTAATCTATGCCAAAGAGAACTAGGACAATTGAGATGGGGGAAGTCACTGAGAGAAGAGGTTCCTGATAATATTGATGTAAAGAACAAAAGAGATTCCAGGTACTCACGCAGCATGCAAGTTAGGCCGTGAGGACAAAAGAAACCTTCGCAACAAGGTGCACATTCAGTAGTTCTAACAGGTATTTCTTTCGTACTTTTCAGTTCAGTTTTCACTCCTTTACCAACAGTGCAAGCCCATCCAGGCTCACATCCAGAGACCCATGAGCTCAAATTGCAGTTCTTGTTAAGCTGCAAGTAGTTGGCTCTTTTTTTAGCATTCAAAGAGAAACTACTTATGTAGAATTTTATTTCTGCAGCTGTACATAAACGCTGAGGCATATCTCCTGACCAACAAATTATCAAAAGAAACGTCAAATATAATGTGATGACTTGAAGAAACTCATTTGGTCGTCAAGAGCTTGTATTGTAAATAAAACTTTCAAAACTTTTACTGAACCTTCTGCTCCCATGTAACTTAAAAATCCATTCTTCTGTGGATGTTAGGAACCTCCACTCTCAAAATGTGCATAACTAGCCAAAAGCATAATTTTAAATCATTCTGTACCTTTGGTTTTCCTAGCGCACTGGGTTATGAATTGTGGGTCCCTGGAGAAATTGAATGCTCTTTGCCAATCTGCATCCCTGTAGTCCAGAGAAAAAGCATGTAACCCCATTTTGAGAAACCAATCAAAACATCAAAAGGGTAGTGATTATTCGTATACACACACGTCCGTTATGCAGAAACCTAAGTATTTGCTAATATCGTCCTTGAAGACGGAGATAATATTTGACAGACCAACATCGACCATATGAGATACCAACTGTTCAGCAGCAGGATTGTTAACGTAGTCTTGAGCATCTTGGCAAGAGACATATTGTGGCGATATCACCAACCCAAAGAAAGCAATAGAGAACGATGCAGAGAGAAAACAACGATACGCATTAACATTCTCTCTGTTCATATCGTTGTCCAAAAAGCTATACAGACCCGAGTACTAGGTTAGAAATGAATGTGATTGTTCATAACAAAAACTTTGTTCATCAAGTTTGAAGATGCCCAGGTGGTTGATTGACCAAATGAGCAAGCAAAAAGACTGGACTTGAAAGACGTAGACCACAGGATTTGGAGGCAGTAAATGGCTTTTTTGAGGAAAGAAACGGCAGAGAGGAAGAGTTGGCGAAGTATGAGGAATAGACACGGGATGTTCAGACAGTTACAAAATGGGAGGGACATGTTTTCTCTGGCGTTAACTCAAAAAATAATAATATTATTATTAAAAACCGTGGCCTTATTTATACTCTTCTTTCTGAGATTTTTGTCGCAATAAATTCAAATATATCTATTTCTGGTTTATGTGAAAGATAAACTGTTCTTACTATTGTGAATTACAGTAAAGTATGATATTAGCAACTTTTACTTGACTTTCTTAGCTAGGTAGAGCTATATATATGGATACTAATGAAGTAGCATGCGTAGAAGTCTGTAAGTTGGATGTAATTGAATATGATGTAATTTAATAGTATAAAAATAGAGGATGTAATACCACGGAGACTATATGATTAAAATACAGACTGATAAAACTTTTACAATAATTAATTAAATAATTAATGGTGCAATATAAATTAATCCCACATCTCATCACATCACGTGAAGTACTGAGTGATATTTTTCCACCAAGTAATTGCATAGATTTACATAAGTGTTGAATATTGTCTCAAAGAAAATCAAAAATCTTATCTTCATGAAGTTAAAAATTGAAGCTTGCTTTCGATGATTGTTGACTCAACAATGGTGGCTTGTTTTTTTCCGTAGATTTCGGTGATGCAGTTAGCTTTCACACCTATGGAATTCTTTATAAAAGAAAAGCAAACGAAGGAGGAGAAGAGAGCACAAGGAGAGCTTAAGGTTCTAGTGTAAGAAGAGAGATGGAGTTGTATAGAGTGAGAGTTTTTCTTCCGAAGGAGAAGACAGAGAAGAATAGTGAGCGGGAGAGAAGAAGAAAAAATATATTTTTTTTGTTTCTCTTTTTTTTTTAGTAGTAGAGTGTGAGCTTGGGTTAATTTGGGTCTTTGAAAAATTGAGTGATAAACACTATTGTATGCTCTCATTGATTATAGTGAAATACTCAGTCGTCTCCAAACTGGA
>JAOSBK010000205.1:7716632-7735417 GCA_027568895.1 Erythroxylum shatona | reverse complement strand
AAAAAAAAAATGAAGCGACTTTAGTTAAGCTGTGATTCGTTCGTTATGAGTTGGGTTCCGGAAACGGGTCCCAACACTCAGTTACTACATTAATAACAAATGTGGAGTCTCATATTCATCTGTATGTGTTTATATATGATCTAATTCGCATTGATTAAATGATATGCCATAACAGTGTGAGTATTTGAAATATTCATATTCTGTATGAATAATTGTGAAATATATGATTTGTATATGTGAATCCGGTGAAATCATCAATGATGGTTCACTCATTGAGTTCGCAAAACTCATAAAAATTGTAATGTGGCTTTTCAGGTATGGGACAGGAGACCTAGTTCTTTAGGTAGGACTAAAGGACTCTTTGGATTTTGTTATAGCTCAGAGGTCTGTCAGCTAACCCCAGGAGTGTTGTGTCTTATATTTTTGTAGTTTTTGTTGGAACCTGTATCAAGTTTTGTAAATACTTGTCTAAAGGAAATAGTGTAAATTTTGTGGATGAATGCAATGAATGGTTTTAAAATTTGTTGACTTTTAAATGATGTTAGTTGATGTCATGTGTAAGCTGGATTTGTTTCTGCTCTAACATACCATTATCATAGGTTATGTACTTGAATATTCTTGAATGTTTGGGTATGTACCCTATGGTAGTGAGATGTTGCAATTAACATATCATCAACATATAGGAGAAGATAGATGTAAGATCCATCTTGTAGCTTGTGAAAATACACACAATAATCATATTTTGCTTCTTGTGTACTTTTATCCCATCATAAACATGTCAATTCACTTGTACCACTGCCTCGGAGATTGCTTCAATCCGTACAATGATTTTTCAAGCTTGCACACCATATTCTCTTTTCCAGCAACTTAAAAACCTTCGAGCTGAGTCATATAGATTTCCTCTTCTAAGTCTCCATGTAAAAATGCAATTTTTACATCCAATTGAACTAGTTCCATGTCAAATTGTGCTACCAAAGCCAACAAAATTTGAATGGAGGAATGCTTTACAACTAGTGAGAAAACTTCATTATAATCAATTCCCTTCATCTGAGCATAGCCTTTGGCTACCATCCTTACTTTGTAGCGAACATTATCCTTATTAGGAAATCCAACTTTCTTTGCATATTACTCATTGCATCCAATTGCCTTCTTTCCCTTTAGGATACTCATTAGCTTACACGTCTGATTCTTATGAAGGGAATGTATTTCTTCATTCATGGCTATCCTCCACTTATCTTCTTTTGAACTTCGGACTACTTCCTTATAAGTGGTAGGAATATCATCAATTTCAATTCGAGATGTATAAGTCACCATATTAACATAACGAGCAGGTACTTGAATGTTCCATTTTGGCTTTCTCAATACAATTGGTAATTGTTGCTATGGAGGTTCTTGGTTGGAACCTATTGTTCATCTAGCTCCTCTTCTACCATAAGAGTTTTTACATCTGCTTCATCATCTTCCTTCAAACTCCACCTACTCTGGAGTACCATCTGTCTACTTAACATTTTCAATTATCACCTTTCTTAACATGGTAGATTTGTCAATGGTAACATCCCTGCTGAAAATTATTTTCTTTGACTCTAGACACTAAAGAAGATATCCTTTCACACTAGAGGTGATTCCCTTGAGAATTGCTTTCTTTACACGTAGATCCAATTTTGACTCCTTAACATGATAGTATACAGTGGAACTAAACACATGTAAGGAATCATAATCTATAGCAGGTTTTCCAAACTATTTTTCCAATGGTGTTTTAGCACTAATAGCAATTGACGAAAGATGATTGATGAGATGATAAGCGTATGTAACAACCTCAGCCTAAAATTCTCTGCCCAACCTAGCATTAGACAACATATACCAAACTTTCTCCAGCAATGTCTGGTTCATATGTTCTGCCTCCTCATTTTTTTGTGGTGTATTCCTAACTGTGAAGTGCCTGATAATACCTTCATCTTCGCAGACTTTAAAAATTGATCACTCTTGTACTCCCTACCATTATCTATACAAAGACGCTTGATCCTTCTTCCTGATTGAGTTTCCACCGTCTTCTTCCATTTGAGGAAAACTCTCAGCACTTCATCCTTAGTCTTCATAGTATACACCCATACTCTTCGGGAAAAATCATCAACAAAGGTCACATAATAGTGTTTTTCCTCCCAAAGAAGCTATTTTGGACGATCCCCACACATCAGAGTGAATATAATCTAAAATACCTTTCGTATCATAGATTGTAGTGCTGAATTTCACTCTTATTTGCTTCCTTTTGACACAATGTTCATAAAAGTCTAATTTGCAGGCCCGATCTCCTTTCAACAATTCTTGATTTACCATCTTCAAGAATTTTTCACTTGCATGTTCCAAGCACATATGCCACAACCTAGTTGCTTCTAGCTCTTGATCACCATTAAAAGCTATTGTTGTTATTCCAATAACTGCATTACACTGGTAATAATATAGGTTATTGTTTCTTCGAATTCCTTTCATTGACATAAGTGCACCAGAGATGGCGTTCATTACTCCATTTACTGTATTTATAGTGTAGCCCTTTGAGCATAGGACTCCCAAAGAAATGAGATTCTTCGTCAAACTTCGCAAGTATCTGACAAATGTTAGAGTCCTGGTTGTTCCATCGTGATTCCTTAAGCAAATTGAACCAATCCTATTTGTTATGCAGGGATTGTCATTTGCTGTGTAAACAACTCTACCTTTTAGCTCTCTAAAATCAAAGAACTAATCCTGATTGGGACATATATAATGGTTATAGCATGAATTAAGCAGCCATGGACTAGAAGGGCTTATTAAGGATGTAATAACCAATGAAACATCTGAGTCTATATCTTCACACTCAACAACATTCGAATTTGCAACAGCCTTTCCCTTATCAAGTTTATTTTTGTTCTTCAGCTTTGGACAATCCTTTTTCTAGTGCCCTTTTTTCGACAGAAGACACATTCATCTTTGCTCAATTTGAGCCTCAACTTCGATATCCCTTTCTTTCCTTTAATTTGTCTTTGCAAACAGCCTCTGACTACTAAAGCTTTTGCTACTTCACTTGTACATTCTTCCTTTGTCTTCCTTCTCAATTCATGACTGTACAAAGGAGCTATAACTTCACTAAGAGACACATCAACCTTCCTGTGAAGTAAAGTAGTTTCAAGAAACTCAAACTCTTCAGGAAGGGATCCCATCAACATCAAAGATAGATCTTTATCTTCAAATGTCACATCCAAATTCATTAAATTAGTAACTAACTAATTAAAACTGGTGATGTGATCATTTATAGTGGTACCCGAAATATAAGAGAAACGAAATAGTCTCTTCTTCATATGAAGTTTATTCTAACTACTTTTCTTAAGGAATTTCTCTTCTAACGTGTTCCATAATTTAGATGCAAAAGTTTCTTTAGGGAAAGCATACTTTTGCTCTCTGGAAAGACATGATCGAATTGTACCATAAGCCAAATGATTTATAGTCTTCCAATTTTTCTCCTCAACAGCATCTAGTTTCTTTTCTTCAATGGCGATGTTAAGACCTTGCTGGAAAAGAGCATCTTGATCTTCACTTTGCCATATGCCGAAATGACCCATACCATCAAAAATCTCTACCACAAATCTTGCATTTGTCATAATAGTACTTGCTAGAATAGATGAGGTAAAAGCTGTCGATGTGATTGATGTAGTTGTATCTTTGATTTCTGTCATCCCTGCTACAATTTCTATTCAATAGCTGTCAACGTAGAATGCCAATAGCTCAAAAAAATCTTTTCTGATGTGGAAGTTTAGATCACGCTACAACCAGAGAGCATGCTAAGAAAAAACCTTAGCTCCGATACCAATTGTTGTGAAACTCTGGGTTAATTTCCTCCAATAATGACAAATTCACCTTGACCATTATTACTTAGGTGAAGAGAGTGTGAACGACTGTACTGAAAAATCACACCAGGTAAATTCCCAAGAAAAACTGAAGGGTCACAAATGGTCCCACTTAAATTCCAATCTCCTAGACAGAAATTTCCTATACATGTAATTTAATAGCACAATAATTCATTACAACTATACTTGACAATAGTCATTAAATAAACAAATAAATAACACCAGAATTTATCGAGGTTCAGCCAATTATGCTTACTTCCTCGGACACTATTAAATTGATATTTTACTATTTTCTAGAAATAATACAAGTGAAATACTACAAAAGGAGAGAAGAAAATTTATCTTATGAAAGACAATTTTTGGGATGCTTAAGATAGGTGAAGGAGTCTTCCTTTTTTAACTTAAGAAGACCCCCCATCTTTGCAATTCTTCAATATGGGATAAAAATATGTCATAAGTCAACACTAACTTCACAACCTCATTCTAACTAGCACTAAATGCAATAACACTGTCACTAAGACCACCTATCTTCTTTTTCCCCCTACTTTTTTTCTCACCATATTTAGTTTTCTGGACTTCGACATTCAAACTAGCCTCCACGTCAACATGCTCACTTGATTAGGATTAAATGGAGCAATAATATCACTAACACCCGTAATCTTCTTCTTCCGTTTCTTCTTCGTCTCGTATTCATTTTTCTCTCCTTCAACAATTGAACTACCATCCAAGTTAACGAACTCATTCTGACTAGCATTAATTCTTCTTCTTCTTCTTCCTCTTCTTCTCCTTATATTCATCATTACAAGAAACACTTCCAATTAATGACTCTTTGCCATGGTTTACCTCTATCAAGGTACAACGCTCACCCATTGTTTGATCTTGTTCATGCCCTTTCTTCTTACCATTCATTAACCTAATGGAAGGTACTGATTGGTTACCACACTGTCAAAAAACTGAAAACAACAAAAATATATGGAAAGAAATCAGATAATGAGTCATTAACGTAGAAATGATATAGGGATTCAAACACCATACGGAAGAGGCGGTATAGTAATAAGGATCCACTCATGCAATTACTAAGTATTTGTTAAGATATATAGTATATATCTTTTTATTTAGTTTTGGCATCTTATTTATTAATTGGACATATAAAATATTAACTGGATATTGAATTGGATTCAAAAAGCTATTGGTGATAATCTTTTAGTTGTGATAGAGTCCTATCCTTAACTAATGTATATCTTGATCAAAAGTATGATGGATTTTTAGGATAATTAGTTAAGTGTGATAGAATTCTATCTTAAGTTAGAGTGTGTATACATCATGATTATGGTGTATTACGTGTGAGTAAGTTAAGTTCTTATTGCTAGAATTTTTCATAGATGTGACCAAGGGCTTTTGTATGTGCAAATAACATTATTGGAATTTTTCAAAGGTGTCGCCAAGTGTAGAAAATTATGAGATAGTGGGAGACTGGATATGTACTGCTAGATTTTTTGTGGATAGAAGATAAGGGAATTTGTTTTACATGTTTGTTAAGGGCTCTTACTAGTGAATATTGTGTATGTCTCTATTCATAGAAGAAGCGAATCTTGTGTGGGTGTTGTAATCAACAGTGTAGCAGGCGTTAATTATATACTAGAAAAATGTAGCTTATATGGTGTGTGTGTTCTAGTTTCATACATACCGTAGGTTAATTTCTAATCTCCAAGGCAGTTATTCTTCTGGGCTTGTGCATTAAAGATACATGGATGTCTTTCAATTTGTGAGTTAATGGTGTGTGTCGTGGGCTATATGATTTAATTGGAATTGTTCAAGATGGATGATTTGGATGAGTGAAGAACCTTGGGATTCTTGTTTTGATATTGGATTGTTGGAGTAGCACACGGTTGGGAATGTCTCTCTCTTTATGCGTTGGCTTTCTGCTGAGAGGTAATTGAGGACTGTGTGTACGTTTGTCGATTGTTAACTGAGTAGCCATAGTTTGATTCTGGAGTTGTCGTGGATCAATCCAACTGGTGAATAAATTATTCATATATATTTCGAGAAGCTAAAACTATAGGGAACCCCATCTTTTATCTCAAGTGTATTGTCATTCCACTCTTAGTTGATTCATCACTTGAGTTGTTTTTATTAATTATTTGTTATTAAAAGTTGTTTAGGAAACATCCTCTGTCGAGGTTAACATGAGTCGGTCATATTAATGAGTGTGAAAATCTGTCACGGTAAGTAAGGTTGAGAGATAGTGTCAAAGGTTGAGTGGTGTCGGCTCAGTAAATCTTGGGTAAATCTATGGTACTTTCGTGAAAGCATTAAGCTAAGTGAAGGCTCCGCAGACATGGGCAAGGTGTATCGAACTGCGTTACCAAATTTTTGGTGCTTTTTATTATTTCGTTTTTGATTGCCTTTGTTTTCATTTGTACTAGAGACATCTATGGTAAAATTAGAAAGTGTGTGAAACTACTACCCTCTACGATTTTTCAGTATTGAACAACAACCAAACGTAAAAGTATCAAGACACGAGTTCAATCATTGCAAAGTAGTGAAATTTAAAGCAAGAAAGTTCCATAAAGTAAAAAAGATTAAAAAGAAAATTTTAAGTAGAAGGCTTCCAATCCGAAAGTAGAAGCCCGTAATTGAGGGACAAAAATACAATCTCACTATACTAAGTATATAAACATATATAATTGTTATCAAAACAATTTGAATGCAAGAGATACTACTAAACTATGCACCTAAACACAACAAGGATGTTTACATGGTAGCCATTACAATATGTATTTAGGAGATCTGGTGGGAGAAGAATAACAGAAGATTTGTGGAAAGGGAAAGAAGCATACTTACTCCCATGGAAATCATCTCTAATAGTATTAGAGAACAACTAGTCATAAACTAGATGGAAAAGAAATGCAATGAGATACTAGTTATTTCTTGGAGACTCTAACAAGAATCCAAGAATACCCAGTACATCTTAAAGCAGTAAATCTTTACAACCTACACTAGCCAGCTACCACACACAACATTTATGTAGGAATCTAAAGTTGAATTCTTACCTTACAGGGTCCCCCCTCCATAAAGTCTTTACTCGTGATCCATCGCAAGTGTTGAAGACATGAAGTCAGGAGAAGCGAGGTAGTAGCCAGAGCTCAAATGCACAGGATGACCCTTCGAGTATCCCTAATCAGAAAAATGAGTGAAGACGAAAAGTGAAGATGGAGTAACTAAGCTCAAACCATAAATTTCTTACCTCCTTAATCGTCTAGAGAAACTGAAAACGGAGACTTTCGAGCCCTAATTTGGAAACTTCTAAAGAAACTATAGATGGGGGATTTTGGTTAACTCATTTTAGGAAGATCTGAGAGTTTACTTAAGGTTGTTTATTACACAGGGACGTTCTTTAGATTATGATGCCATTTGGTCTTTGATTTTTGATATCCTATAGTAAGATAAGTGTTGTACTAAACTCTCTTTCTTATTTACTTTATTTTAATTTTTAAAAAAAACTATATAAACATATGGTGTGCATGTGTCTATACACTTTGGTTATCCAATCACGAACATCTCAATACCTTATGATCAATCAAAACACGTTTAACTGATTTTCAAAAAGAGCAACTAACAGGGAAATGAAGAATTAGAAACTTTGTTATGATGATGGATGACCAGAAATTGAATGATACAGTAGACGAATCCTTGGTAAATGAAAGAATTCAATTCGATTAGGATGAGCAACAAATAGACAGTGGTGGCGACAATTTTGATCGATGGTTGTGATAAGCGTTCCAGCTAAATCAAATTTAATATCGCGACTCGATTCAAAAATATCAAAGTTTTGGGATTTTAAGGCACTTGATCTGATGGTCAGATTTATCTAGTTTTCGATCCAATGGCTGTATAAAAAGTAGGACTTAAAGTGTTGAGAAAATAAATCAAATATAATATAATTTTATTTCTTTTTTTGAAAAATTAAAGTTAATTGTATTAAAGAATAGTCGCTTGGAGAGTAAACATACTCTGACGTTACAAAGATGAGGCAACATGACACTAAATGAAGAGACAACCATCAGCAAATTAGGCTATTAAAAGAGGCCAAAGATATCGTAATAAACAGACCCACATAAGAAGTTGGACGACAACATATGAAGGGCTAGCCAACTAAAACGACAACGAACTAGGTGTGAAGTGTAAAAGGAGTAAAGGCTCCCCATCCCTTCTTTAGATCGTTTCGAAAAATATCCCAGTTAGGGTTAGGACCTTCCTTAGACGATCGTCATTGCCACTCATACCCTTTTGCCCATAGGTGAGTAAATCTTTCTGAAAACTTTGCCTTACTCACACTACTTTATCCCAATTAGGGTTAGGATCTTCCTTAGACAATCGTCTTCGCCACTCATACCCTTCTACCCACAGGTGAGTAAATCTTTCAAAAAACTTCGCCAAGATACTTTAATCAATCGTTCCATGTTTCTGTAGAGAGCTTAAGGATCTCGCAAGACAACATGCACTGTCAGGCTTTCTTAGGTAAGAGCCAAGATCCCGTTTCTTCATCTCGTTTGAGTTTGTTCCATTTCCCAACATAAAAATTGTTCTCTACTTGTCTCAATAATTGATTGTAGCACTAATTCTGCGAAACGTTCCTTATTTTGGAACTTTCGTTGATTTCGTTCTTTCCATATCTCTTGAGTAGATATGGCTAAAAATAGCATATTCCTCTTCTACAGTGAAGCAAAAGCTTGTGCTTCAACTAGGAACTTGACTATTGCTATGAGAGAATTAGAGACCCCACTCCATGAGAGAAAATCTCTAATCCTATTCCAAATAATGATTGAAAAAGGGCAGAGAAAGAACAAATGGTCTCTTTGTTTCTATTCCTTCCTTCCTTCCTTACACAAATAACATATTTGATCCAAATTTGGCATATATTGAAGTCTTTCCATCGTTGCTACTCTGTTCCTAACTACTAGCCATATGAGGAAAGCAGTATTTGGTCTAAGTATATTGTTCCAGATAACCTTACCCCAGGGATTATCTTGGTTTGACTGATAAACCCATTTCCTATAGGTTTTACTAGAAAAGCTCTTAATAGGAGTTCCATACCGCAAATAACAGTCCTGAGAGTTAGAATCAGGAGAGTAAGGTGGTTTAAGGTGCGGGATTGCATCAGAAAATTGTAGCTAGTTATTTTGGTTAACAAGAACATCAACCTTAGTTTTGTGTTCTAGCCCTGGAAAAGCATAAATGGCATTAGGGTTTAGGGAAAGGAGACCCAATCCAGTCTAATTGTTTTGGCATAAGAAAAAAGTCTTTTCATTCCCAATTTTGCAATAAACATCATTAGCTACTTCATCCCTTTTTTTTTTTTTAATCTGATTAAGAAACCAAGAATAGGATGATGTAGATGAGAGGGACCATATGTTGTTCCCTTTTTAAAAGGAACTATGAATCCATCTTATCCATAATGTATGCTTGTCTTGAATCATTCTCCATAGTCTCTTTATCAAAAAGACACTATTAGTGACTTTTACATAAATGATTCCTAATCCCTCCTTCTCCTTTGGTTTACACAAATCTACCCATTTGACTTTAGGAAAGCCTGAACTTCCATTTGCTTTACCCTATTCGAAATCTCTCATCATCTTCACTACGACTTTGACCAATTTCTTTGACAAGAGGAAGTGACTACTCCAACATAATTGGTGGGAACATAAGATAAACTTAATTAACTGAACTCTCCCCTAAAGGAAAGAAATTTATTAGTCCATTTGCTGAGTCTCCTTTGAATTTTTTCAATAAGGGATAGGCAATCATTGAAGGATAGCCTTTAGTGGAGATAGGTAGCCCCAGATGTTACAAAAGAGAGTATTTCCTATTCATACTAGTCAAAGAGGAAATAATATCTTGGAGTGGTTATATCGTAGTTGAGAGAACAAAGTTACTTTTGTTAAGATTCACCTTAATACTTGACAATTCAGAGAACTTATTGAGAGTGTCCATCAATAACTTAACATAATCAGGATGTGCTTTTGAGAAGAGAATTAAATCATCTGCAAAACAAACATGGGTGAGTGAAAGTCTTCTACATTTGGAGTGGAACTTGAATTTAGGATTATAAGAGACTTTGGCCTTGATCATTAAAGTGAGCACTTCCATACATAAAATAAATAGATAAGGAGAAAGGGGTCCCCCTGTCTAATTCTCTCTTCCCCTTAATAATTTCAAAAGGGGTGTCATTAATTATAACACAATAGGCAGTAATGGAGACATAAGCCTTAATACAGTTAATAAATATATTAAGAAATTGAAAGCCTTAAAAACCTTGAAGAGGAAGGGCCAATTGATGTAATCAAAAGCTTTGCTGAAGTCAATCTTAATAGTGCAATCAGGGGAAGAGTTCCTTCTTGTATATCCCTTTAAGAGTTCATAAGCAATAAGAATGTTATCACCAATGCTTTTATCCTTTATAAAGGCATTTTGATAATAATATTGAGAACTTCTTTCAAACTCTTTGTTAAGATCTTAGCAATAGTTTTATAAATGAAGTTTGTGCATGCAATTGGCCTAAAATCACCAAAGGTAGAGGGGTTAGAAGTTTTAGAAATTAAGCAAAGAAAAATTTTATTAAACTCCTTTAAGATCACCCCCTTTTCAAAAAACTCATGAATGGCCTCTTTAACCATGGGTCTAGTAATAGACCATGTCTTTTGATAGTAAAAGCCATTAAGCCCATCCAGTTTAGGAGCTTTCATCCCATTCATAACAAAGACAATTGCATTAATATCATCATCAGTAATAACTTTCACCAACTCCGAAGAAGCTTCAAGAGAAATTTTGTTTATAATAATATCTTGGAAAGAGGCCATAGAGGTAGAAGAGTCTAGGTTAGAACCTAAAGGCCCTTTATAGAAATTGACAGCCTCCTCCAAAGTATTTAGTTGATTAGAAAGGATTCTCCCATCCATGCTGGTTCTGTCAGATAAGGAATTGAAAAAGAATTTGGAAGATCTATCCCCTTCCTTAAGCCAATTAATCTGAGCCCTTAAGTGAAGAGTGATCTTGGACAACACTTAGGTAGCAATCAAGCTCCAACTTTTCCTTCACAAGAAGGTCAGGATCATTGGGGTTAAGAGAGTAAAAATTGAGTTACAACTAGTCTTTCCTTAGCAACTTGAGTGCTAGGGGAGTGAAAAGCTTTCAGCTTTTTCAATTCTGATTTGATAGCAAACGAATTATCTAGAGCCAAAGACTTGAAGTAATAAACCCCTCTTGATTGCATCATTAAACCCATCCACTTTAACAAGATAATTATTAAATCTAAAAGGATGATGGGTGAAGGACCTCTGGAAACAATCCTCAATTAGAATTGAGGTATGATCAGAGAAAAGAATGTCCAAGAAGATAGCCTTACTGTTGGCAAATTGATGGAGCCAATCCTCATTAACAAGAGCCTTGTCCAATTTTTTTCGAATAAACCAAGCATCCTTTTATTTATTACTCCACGTGAAAAAGTACCCTTGCTGTTTGAAATTAGTTACTCCCAAATGATCTACACAAAGTTTAAGATCTTCATTGTAGTTCCTTAGACCGCAATTTTCTTCTGGTTTAGATTTGTAAATCGTAGAGTTGAAATCACCAACTATGATCCAGGGACCAGATAGGTTATTTTGAATGTCTCTTAATAAGGACCATAAACAACTCCTTTGAAAACTAGTATTAAAACCATAAACAAAAGAAGAGTGAATAATAGTTCCTTCCAAAATAAAGTGGATCTTTAGATGCATTAGCTGCTCATTGGATAGTAACTCCTACACTTTAACAAATTCGCATTCTAACCAATAACAATTATGCCATAATGATGATAACAGCGATTGGAAAGAAATCACCAACAAGGACAAAAAATATCCACCTTATTCATATTCTCAAATCTTATTTTAGTTTCCAACAATACTATTGTAAGAGGTCCAATCCTCACGACAAAATCCCTCAAAGCATTTCGCTTTTTTAGGTAGTTAATACCATGAACATTCCATATTAGGACTGACATATATATTTTTACCTTTGGCCATTTTCTTCCTTCCACTTCTCTAAATTATTGTATTAATCATATTTTAAAAGTTTTCTAGCTCGTTTCCATCAGCTTCCTCGTTGTTGTAGGAATTAGGACAAGAAATAGTGTCCTCCTCATGTGAAGAATCCATTTTATCACCAAGGAGTTGGATAGAATTTGTTGGTACATCAGCCTCCTTCTGGATGACCCTCTCCCTATCAATAATCTAATCATGTTCGGTCATCTTATCCTCCTCCTCGATGTTCATCTCCCTAAAAACAACATGATCATGTTCTATCACCTTAGCATTTGAGGGAGTGGGTGAGCTGTCTCTTTCCATAATTTCTTCTACATTGCTTTTTAGATTCAATGGTGATTCATTTGGGCAACTTGGATCAACTTCAAAACCCATTAATTCAACATAATCACCTTTTATAAATACCTTACCGATTGGTTTCCATACCTTCCTTTATGTAATGATCGAAGGTTTCTAGTTGTGGGAAACATAAATTATATCCTCTTACAAAAAGTTATCAATTCCAAGCCTCATAATTAGGATATGATTAGGGAGCTCCTTAAATCTGTCAACACTGACACATATTTGTGCATAACCAACCCTTTTCCTTTTTGCAATAGAGTCATCCATGTAGAGAGGTTTTCTAATGAAACTAGCCAAGGAAGTAAGTCCTTGAGTAGTCCAATACTCTAAAAGTATGCTATGTAAGTTTATCCACAACAGAAAGTTGTGCACCTTAATGTTTTCAAGCTTTATACCTAGCTGTCATGTTTGTAGGAATAGAGGAAGTTGTGCTATGTGCCAAGGACCTTCCTCCACAATCTTATTTGCTACGTCTTGAGAGGTAAAGAAGAATAAAACCATATTATCTTCTGTAAGAAGTACATTAGTGAGTCCTCTATTCTTCCAATGATTGACTGCCTATTTTTTAATGATAGACAATGCAGGTATTCGTTCCATGAAGACTCCCACAAGGGAGGATTCCCAACTTTTTGCTCCATTCCTTAGGTTCTCAATGTTAGGTTCTCAATGTTTTGTACCACAACTGACTTGCCATCAATGACCTTTGGTGGGTTATATTGAAGAGTGACGCCAGAGGGCTCTCCCACTACCTATTTCCAGCTTTTGTTCCAAAGATGATTAAGTGAAGAAGATATAGGGGAGGGTTGCTTAGGTTGTTGGGTTGTATTTTGGGTGGAATGAGGAGGGAATGAGATAGAGGAAGAGGGTACAAGGTTCTGTTCAGGTTACTGGTTAAAGATTTGAGTGTGAAGCTGGGTTTGTGTGGTATTATTTGGTATAAAAGAGAGGGTGAGGTTAATTTGGGGAAGGGTAAAGGAGGAAAGTCATCAGTAGAGACAGTTTGCATAGACTGGACTTGATAGAGAATAAGGAAAGAAATAACTTTCCAAAAAGAAAAAGGGAGGGGGGAGCAAATGATAGATTGGGAAGTAGAGTTGACTGGATGAAATAAAAATTCAAAAGTATCCTTGTGGAGCATACCACAAGGAAGAGCTAGAAAATGGGATAAGAGGGAGAAGGTGGAATGGCCTGAAAAAACTATGTATAAAAGGATTAAGTGGGAAAGAGCAATTTGGAAAAACCAAAACTGAAGAAAATTAATGTAGTGAGAAGGTAGAGCACTTTTTCTCAATGAGATATGATTTTGATTAAGCGAGTAACTCATTTATATAAAATTATATGGTTTAATATTAGAAAAAGTCTTCATATTTACTATTTTATAAGTTTTATAAACTTTTTATTAACATCTTATTATTGTCAAAAATCATAAATACAACAATTAAGATTTTACATAATTGAAATATTAGATTATAAAATATTAAAACCAAATAATTGATATATGGTTAAATAGAAAAGGAACTATTATTTTAAAAACTTATCATAAACTGACCTTTATTAATTAGTGTAGCATATTAACTTAATTATAGAAATTCTGTCAAAGTTTTCAGCTATAAATATCATAAAATAAAAAATTGCCTAATTCAACTAGAAACAATCTCTTTATAAAATTGTAAAAGAAAAATTGTCTACAATCGATGACATCTCTCAATTCTTGCAAAGTGAAAAGTTTTGTATATTGGGACAGTCTTTTAATCAATTAAAAATAATTTTTTTATTAATTAAGAGTGAGATTAATTTTGACCGGTTCCAACTTCCAAGAGACGAGATTATGAAGACATCTTAAAATAAACACCTGAAAATAGTGCCTAGAAATCTAATATCTGACAAACTGACACTAAAAGGTAAAATCATGAAACAGTTTGAATCGGGCCACAAGGCTTCTACAAAATGAAAGAAACTTCTGGAACCTCTTTTTATTTTCTTCATAAAGCATAAATATAAAGTTAAACCCTAACCGCCCTGGTTCATTTCTAGCCTCCTTTCCCTATCCTCTCAAAACCTGTTTTTTAAAGCTAACAGCTTCTGTGATTTTTGTGGGAGAAGAAAAATGGCGACTGCAAATGCAATCTCTACTGCTTCCATTTTCTGCTCTCCCAAACAGGTACTACTCCTACTCCTACTGGTTATTAGGTTCTCATTGCTTGAGGAAAGTGGTAGAGACTACTGGAATGTGATTTTTAAATTTGGGATTCTCCCCAAGTTCCTAGCTTTGTACTGTAAATGATTAATTTCAGCCAATTGTGATATACATGTTTATGCTTTTGCATTCATTTAGGGGGTTCTGAGAAGGCGAGTGAATCAAAGAGTAAACTACGGGCAGCAGGCCAGAAGATTTATGGTTAGAGCTAATGCAAAGGAAATTGCTTTCGACCAGAAGTCGAGGACAGCTCTCCAGTCTGGGATTGATAAGCTTGCTGATGCTGTTGGGCTTACTCTTGGTCCCAGGGGTAACTATTTTTTTCAACTTTGTGGCCCGTGTTAGAGACATTACTTATCTTGGGTATAGGATGGATGGAGAGCTAATGCTTCTCCATATGCTGTTTGGAAATGTTCAAATGTCCCTTTACCGTGTTGTGTGAGTTGCGAAGCTTTGCTTCAAAATTGTTCTGGTCCTTTATTGGTGATGTTGCTTTTATTTACATCAATTTCTGAATATGGGAAAGGATTAATGAATGTTTTCTGTGTTTTGCAGGGAGAAATGTTGTCTTAGATGAATTTGGGAGTCCAAAGGTAGTTAATGATGGGGTAACAATTGCCCGAGCTATTGAGTTGCCCGATCCCATGGAGAATGCTGGTGCAGCTCTTATAAGAGAGGTGGGGCTTCCTTATCAATGTTCACTCACTGTTAATATATTATCTAAATTGTAATGGCTGTATCATTAGAGTATTTACTGGTTCTGTGTATTGGGTTGCAGGTTGCCAGTAAAACTAATGACTCTGCTGGTGATGGAACAACAACTGCATCAATCCTTGCAAGAGAGATGATTAAACTAGGATTGTTGAGTGTCACTTCTGGTGCAAACCCTGTCTCAATAAAAAAAGGTATTGACAAAACTGTACAGCGCTTGGTGGAGGAACTAGAGAAGAAGGCTAGGGCTGTAAAAGGTCGTGATGACATTAAAGGTATTTTAATTTATGTGAGGATTATATGGTGTTTCTTTTTATCAATGATTCGACAATTTGTAACTGGTATTGTACTGTGTTCATAGCTGTGGCTTCCATTTCTTCTGGGAATGATGATCTTGTTGGGACTATGATTGCTGATGCAATTGACAAGGTTGGCCCTGATGGCGTCCTGTCGATAGAGTCATCATCTTCATTTGATACAACAGTAGAAGTTGAAGAAGGGATGGAGGTGCGCATGTGTTGAGAAGTTCATGATTTATGCTTATTATTGATTTATTGTTGTGTTCTCACTTTACCTGCTTATACCCTTGACTTTCTTTCTTGTTTTTGTTTGATGATTGCAGATAGATAGGGGTTATATTTCCCCTCAATTTGTGACAAATCCTGAGAAATTGATTTGTGAATTTGAGAATGCGAGGGTTTTGGTGACCGATCAAAAAATTTCAGCCATAAAGGATATAATTCCTTTGCTTGAAAAGACTACTCAATTGAGAGCTCCTTTACTGATAATTGCGGAGGATGTTACTGGGGAGGCATTAGCTACCCTTGTTGTGAACAAGCTCCGGGGCATCCTCAATGTTGCTGCCATCAAGGCCCCTGGTTTTGGTGAAAGAAGAAAAGCTATGCTCCAAGATATTGCCATTTTGACAGGTAGGAAGATGTATTTTTGGAAGCAATCTGGTGCTATTTTTTTTGTAAAGGTTTATTATATGTGCTTTGGCTTCATACGATTCCCCTTTATTTGTTGGCCTAATATTGTTGATTAATTTGGCTATATTTTACATATGAACTGCTGTTTTTTTAGCTACACTTTTTGATTGAAAGCCTGATGTTCAATTCCTGTGCGCTATAGTCTCTGTTAGGAGATAGTGTTACGGTCTAATTGTACCACATCGGTAATAACAGAAGCTGATGTGGGGTTTATAGGCTTATGGGCCCTTACACACTTTAAGCTAGCTTTTAGGGTTAGTTTTCCTATAAAGACCTGTAACAAATAGTTTATACTTTCAGTAAAAGCCAGCTAATGTTTTATTTGAATTAGTCTTTTTCTAAAAATTACTTGGGCATTGGTCAATGCTCATCTGCTGAGTGGGGATCCTCAGGTTGACCCATCTTTCTACATTTTCAGGGGCTGAGTTCCATGCCAATGATTTGGGTTTGCTCATTGAGAACACATCAGTTGAACAACTTGGCTTGATTAGGAAAGTAACGATTAAAAAAGATTCCACCACCATTATTGCTGATGCTGCATCTAAGGATGAATTACAGGCTAGGATTGCACAGCTGAAGAAAGAGTTGGCTGAGACAGATTCTGTTTATGACTCTGAGAAATTGGCCGAGAGAATTGCAAAACTTGCTGGTGGTGTTGCTGTTATCAAAGTCGGAGCTGCTACAGAAACTGAGCTTGAGGATCGTAAACTCCGTATTGAAGATGCAAAGAATGCAACTTTTGCTGCCATAGAGGAAGGGATTGTTCCTGGTGGTGGGGCTGCATTGGCTCATTTGTCAACTCTAGTTCCTGCAATTAAGGACCAACTTCATGATGCAGATGAGCGGCTAGGTGCTGATATTGTGCAGAAGGTAATACTTCTCTGTTCATATGTGGGGGATAATTTATTTACTAGAATTGACGTTTTTACATTTGAGAATAGAACAATGGGATAAAGAATCTGAAGCCTGAGATCACTTTTTCCAGCACGAATGCTATAACGCATCCTTAAAATCATTTTCTATGAGCTTTTATATGGTTTTTTCTGTTCTCTGTTATGTTGATTCTTGCTTCCTATGGACTTTGGCTATTTGTAGGCATTGGTAGCACCGACATCATTAATTGCTCAGAATGCCGGGATTGAGGGTGAAGTAGTTGTAGAGAAGGTGAAGGCTAGTGAGTGGGAGATTGGCTATAACGCCATGACAGACAAGTACGAGAACCTACTGAACGCGGGAGTAATTGACCCAGCAAAGGTGACAAGATGTGGTCTCCAGAATGCAGCGTCAGTTGCTGGAATGGTCCTTACTACTCAGGCCATTGTCGTTGAAAAGCCGAAGCCCAAGGCACCTGCAGCAGCTCCTCCACAAGGGCTTACCGTTTAGACGCACAGAAGTATAGTAGCTAAGATTTGTAGCTGAAGAGTGTTCTGTCGGCGGTGAATGTGGATTGACCAGATAAAGAAAAGCTTGGTTCAGTGATTATGGAATGTTATATTATTAGAGACGAGGATCTGGAAAAGATTTGTAGCTGAAGAGTGTTCTGTCCCGTTTCCCAATCCATCAAATATCTACGGTGCATGGATGTTGTCGTAAGTGTTGAGAGAGAAGTGGACGGGAAAAGAAAACAACCCAAAGAATAGAGTAGAGATCCTCTGATGACTTTTATGGTGTCATCCTGTTTAATATGCAAAACGATGTCATTAGACAAGACAAGCTTGGACGCCCTCTAAACTTATGTTCAATAATATAGGGTTAAATAAAATAGTAAAATTAGACAAGAAAATTTGAAATCCAAAGAATGATGATTTCTATATGGGAAGGCTTTAAGGCTTAAGCATGGAAGTTCCTTTGCTGGGGAAAACTAAAAATGAAGGAAAATTAGGTTGGTTGTGAGGAAAATTCTTCCGAACTTTTCAGGTTTAATAGGTTCAAGTATGATTTTTAGGCTATCTACTCTTAATTTTAAATTTTAAATTAATAATAATTAAATAATTTCTAATAAGTTACAAAATTAAATTGTCAGGAAATTAAAATGGAATTTGAATTTGTTTTGATTTTAAATGAATTATAAATTTATACCTTTCTGTAATTTTTCTCAAAATTGTCTGTGAAATTATTTCATAAGTTTGTGTTTCGTTTTTAACAGTAGCTTCATGGATATTACAAGTGGAATAGAGAAAGTTAGGCAAAGTGAAAGCTTAATCCTATTATTATTATTATTATTATTATTATTGTTATTGTTGTTATTTATTTTTGAAATATTCAACACCTAAGATTATTCTACTGCTCCTTTAAAGTGAACTAACAACTATGACAAGTACCAAATTGAAAGCTTCTATAATACAAATACAAGTATGAAAATGAAAGCTTGTATAAATACAGATACTCCCATTACATCAAAATTTATATTTATGGATAAAGAAAAATTGTTTCAACATAAAAAAAACAACAAAAACTAGAGTAAATATATAATAATAGATTCAAAATTGTAACCTAGCATCATCTATTGGCTCTGGTTCAGCCAGATTTTGGCGAGGTTGCGTATCATTGTTGAGATCCATGAGGATTGCTTGTATCAGCTGCGATGTGC
>JAOSBK010000205.1:7675656-7689900 GCA_027568895.1 Erythroxylum shatona | reverse complement strand
TTTAAGTTTTATTTAATTTACAATTATTATTAGTAATAAAATATTTATTATTATTTTAAAAACTTTGAAAAAAAAGGGGGGAAGGAGAGATATGAGGGAGGGAGAGAAATTTTAAAAATTTTGCAAAAAAGTCCTCCAATTTTTTAAAATTTTCGGTACCGGTCGGTATTTAGCCGGTATTTTGAATATTGGCCTGTACAACCGAAATTGGCCAGTACCAACCGATATTTTTCACCGGTACCACCTACACCCGTACCAGTACCGGTTTCCGGCTGGAACGGTACGTACCGACTGGTATGGTACGAAATTCTAAACAATGGTTACTAGATGATGTTAGGGTGGGAGATATAACTAATTAATTCCTAAAAAGTTTAATAAAAAAATTAATTCCTAAAAAGAACAATTAAGTAAAATTCTAAAGGATTAATTACCAAAAAAACCCAATCTTTCTTCAATTTTTTAATTATAGTCCGAATTTTAAAATTAAGGATGAAATGTTTAAATTTTTAATTTTTTTAAATTCTAGCTAGAACTTCAAAAATAGCAATAAAATATTTAAACTTTTAATTTTTTCAATTCTATCCCAACGTTAATATTTTAGTTAAATTTGTTGACATAACTTGCCATTTGATTTAAAAATCTTAACAATTAATACACATAAGCTAAAATTAACAAAACAAATGAAGACTAATGAAACGACGTTACTTAAATCAGATTATGCAGCCCCCGATAACTTTACACATTGATTTCAAATTTTTCTTCATTTCAATTTATTTTTTCGACGCCCTTATCCTTCCATGTTTAGATTACGCATTTCCGACGCTCTCACAATAAGAACATTAGGAGGACGAACTAAAAATAAAGAACTTATTGGTGCAGTGCGCTGTAATGCGAGAGTAGTTTGGAGTGTTAGAAGAATAAACATAAAACAAAGGACTGATTGTATCGAGAGAATAATATATAAAATCGGGCTCGAACTGAAGAAACTTGAAAGTTTAAATATTTTATTGTCATTTTTTAAAGTTTGAGTTAAAATTAAAAAATTAAAAAATTAATTATACTTTTTAAAGTTTGAAAAATTAACGTAGGTTATTAACTCAATTCTATAAATAATAAAATTATATATTAGTCTGGCACTTAAATGAGAAAACAGAAACAAGCACAATGAAAACACAATTGTAGCCGCTGATTTAATTGGCGTGAAGTCCCTTTCCTGTTTGATCCTTTCAAAAAGAAAGTGACATTCTTATCCGAGTTCCCCCTTACATGACCACAAAAATTACCGATAGTGCCATTCATTGATATTCGGGCAGGGCCCCACTTTCCCTTCTCCTACAAATACCAATACCAAGAAAGTGGTTAATCCCATTATAGGAATTTCAATTCCAATCCAACCCCATATCAGTAATTTAACGAAAGAAAACAGAGGCTGTTTTTAAGAGACGGACACAGAAGAAGGGTAGTAAAAAATAGACTCGTGGAGGGCTTGTTTTTGCGATGCGTGGACAGGTGACATAGACATGGCACGGTCCTTCTGCTTCTTGTCATCAAATGTCGGATCGTTGTTGCTCTTCTCCGCTACCATAAACCCTAACCGTCTCTATCTCCGATCATAATTATATTTTGTTTCCCGGTCATTCTCGGACTCACCGGAATCAACTCCCCCTCGGTTTTTGTACATACTCCAGGTCCGTTTCTATACCTGCATTGCTCTTCGATTACCTCCACCTGCGTTTCCTACGTGTTCAGTGATGAGGTTGTTGATGCTGACTAGTTTCTTTTTTTGTTTCGTCTTCTTTGCATGTGAAGCAGTTGGTTTTGTTTTTTGCTTGGGAAATTGATTTGGAACTTTAGTGTTTGGTTTTCCAGAATAATGACGGAGGTGGCGAAAGTGCTGTACATAGTGGTCGTGGACGATGAAGACAAAAGAGATAATGGAAAAGAGTCGTTTCGGTACACGCGTCCGGTGTTGCAGAGCACTCTGCAACTCATGGGATGTAAAGCTCGTCATGCTTTCAAGGTATATAGATGTATATGTATATGTATGTATAAAGTGGCTAATCATCTTTTTTTAAAATCAGTTTGGCGGTCACTTTAAGATGTTGCCAAGTTGGTAATTAATAGTCTGTGCTGGTGATTTGGCTGAACGGATGTTTTTAGTGGATCTGGCTTTAAATTTGAGTTTGTTTTGTAAGCTTGTAAGTGAGATCGGTCACCTGTTAGCGTATAGATTTGCTTTGATGTTGGATCTGGAGGTAATGTGCTGAATATCGTTTAGCAGAAGTCAGTAATTATGAGATGGTTTGTTTCTGTATTGAACTGTTTGGAGTTGTTCTTATTGTGGTTTTGTCTGTCCTAAAACTCATATTGCCTGTGCATATTTGTTACTCTAGGAGTCCACACATGGGGTAGATTTCATGATGTAGTTTCAGTTGGACGTGTTTGTGCTCTTGTAACCAGTGTGGTTTACTTCTTCATGTTCGCTTGTCAAACCTACTTAGTTTTTGATAGCTGTGGCAGATTACTGTGTCTTCTTCTGTTAGTAATTACATTCTTCTTTGTGAATCATGGCCTACATCATTAGAAGGTTAGCACTTTCTCTTTTTAGTAATCTTGGTAGTTGTCAGCTTTTCGTATTGGAATTTGTCGCATTTACTCTCCTCTTTGTCCGATTTCAGGAACATCGTCGTTTGCTTGATTTGTTGTGATATTTTCAACTCATATTTCTGCGGGAATTACTTAGTTATTTCATTATGCATTGTCCTTGTTGTTAATTGGTGACACTTTTACTCTCTTTTACAACCATTGTTTCTGTTGACTAGTTAGATGGTCTGAATTAAACACAATCTATTCTCCTTTTCTGATGAGCGTTCTCTTTCTTCTTCCAGATTAGCCAAAGAGTTTTTGAAAAAATAAGAAGTGAATCGTCAATCAACCCTCTGCTGCCAAAAGCAGTGGACACATCAAGCCTTGATTCTTTGAAAGGCAATTCTATGAAACAAGGTGGTTCTTCCACTGTTGGCAACTTGGGTAAAGTACAGGTGGCAAAACATTTCGACTCTGACATGGATGATAAAAGTCTACCATTTGAATTGTATAAAAGGCGTACAACTGTAATTGTTAGAAGAGAAACTTTCTTAAATGTCGTTTGCAATGCTCTTACTGAATATAAGTATGTGGGTCCTAAACAAAGGGTGGACCTAGTTTTGGCATGCAGGTAAAGTGTCAAACTATCACTGTTCAATTAAAATTAGAAGTATTGCTAGGCTTCATTTATGGTGCTCTTTTTTGCAAATACTTGGCCTTCATTATAATGTTGTATATGCATTGTTGCTGAAAGAACACATTGTGATGATTATTTATGGTTTGTGAGGCAAACAGAAATTCGCTATTGGTATGAAGAATAAAAAAATCATTTCTGTCTTTTTCCCTGCTGTAATGCATTCTGTGCCGTCTTTTGCTTAAGTATCTGCGGAGGAAACCCATTTTCTGCCTTTGCCATTTTTAAAAAAATTTTGAGCTAGTATTTGTCCAAATTTCCAGCTTAGTTATGGTTGATATGTGCTTATCATAGAATGTCATTGGAATAGCTGTTGTGTATGCATTTTAAATATGAGCTTATTCTTTACCATTAAATAGAACCAGATCTTACTTATAAAAAGACAATCCTCCACATTGCTCTGATGAAAAAGCATATGCTTCAATCGTCATTTCTGGGGCAGTTAAGTTACAGAGGATTCTTCTTATTTTTAAAAGTATAAATTGGCTTGTCTACTTCTCCAATGGGTCTGTATCGTGTATTGGAATTAATATACAGATTGTAATTACTGTAGTGAGACACAATAATTAAACCATTTACTTTGTTCAGATTTGAATTTCATTTGAGTTAGTAAAACATTATTATGGCCTTTTCTTGTTCTTAATCTTGAGGCTCTTTGTAGAATGCTCTTTCCTCTTAAGACTCTTTTTCCTTAAAGTTACCTCACATAGCTTAAGTTCCTGATATTTTGTGTTTTATTACAGAATCAGAGAAAGGAAAGAATCTGTGACAGTGCTGTTGTGTGGGACTAGTGGCTGCGGCAAATCAACTTTGTCTGCATTGCTGGTAACACCTCTAATTTTGAACTAGAAATTGTACTTGTCAGTTTTGCAATTGCCTTTTTTAATTGAAATGAGATTGCGTTTTTGTGAATATACTTCAATATTTCTCTTTCTTTAATGCAGGGTAGTAGGTTAGGAATCACAACGGTTATATCCACTGATTCCATCCGCCACATGATGAGGAGTTTTGTGGATGAGAAAGAAAATCCTCTGCTGTGGGCTTCAACTTACCATGCTGGAGAGTATTTGGATCCATTTGCTGTTGCAGAGGCAAAAGCTAAAAGAAAAGAAAAAAAATTAGCAGGCATTGCAAGTGCACGTCCCAAGGAGGAAGGAGTGGATGGATGTGCCGCAGGGAAATCTCTAGAGGTCAGTAATGGTACTGATCTGATTAGTCCTAAACAAATGGCCATCGAAGGGTTCAAGGCACAAAGTGAGATGGTGATTGATAGTCTTGATCGTCTGATAACTGCCTGGGAAGAGAGAAAAGAGTCTGTTGTTGTTGAGGGTGTTCATCTGAGTCTTAATTTTGTGGTAAGTAATTTGCCTTCCTTTTCTTGTGTTATATCTAACCTTTTACTCTAATCTTTCTTCGTTTTTGTATCAACATGACTTATCACCTTCTCCTTTGGTATCATTGTCTAGATGGGCCTCATGAAGAAGCATCCTTCCATTGTACCATTCATGATATACATCACAAATGAAGAAAAGCATCTGGAACGATTTGCTGTCCGTGCAAAGTACATGACTTTGGATCCTGCCAAAAACAAATACGTGAAGTACATTCGGAACATCAGAACAATCCAAGATTATCTTTGCAAAAGGGCTGAGAAGCATCTTGTCCCAAAAATCAACAACACAAATGTCGACAAGAGTGTGGCAGCCATCCATGCAACTGTTTTCAGCTGCCTTCGTAGGCGTGAGGCAGGAGAGCAGCTCTATGATCCTGTCAGAAATACTGTTTCCCTTGTGGATGAGGAATACAGAAACCAGTGTGCTGCCAATTCATTGAGTTCCAAGGGGATGTTTCAGCTTATTCAAAGAAAAGGTTCTTCCAGGCATCTGATGGCTCTTCTTAATAACGATGGATCAGTGGCGAAGGCTTGGCCCGTTGATTCTAATGGGAAGCCCCATTTGGGTATGTTTGACACTGGATTTGGGATCCCAATGTATGGACCACTGCAGATTGGTAAGGCTGAACCAGTTAATCTTCAGTTTGGGCACTTTGGGATCAGTGCTTGGCCCACTGATGGTGGCACTAGTCGTTCTGGGAGTGTTGATGAGTCAAGGGCTGATACGACTGACAATGGAAGTAGATATTACTCTTCTTGCTGCAGCTCTCCAAGGATGTCAGATGGACCATCTAAAGAGGTAATTAAAGCGCTTACCATTGTATCTTGATTGAGGAGTACGTGGTTTGTAATTAAGGTTTCAAGGCTGAGACATGACAGAGATTCATGCTTTGTGATCTTTAATTTAATTCTTCTCTTACTAGAATTTTCTTGCGGCAATTTATCAGCTGAAGGAGGATAATTCGGTGCATGGTAGTGATGAAGAAGCTGATGATCCACCTGAGGTTGACAGTGATGATGATTTTACTGATGATGATAATGTCAATGTTCTTGAAGAGGTTAACCAACTAGCTATTTTACTTATTCATTGGCATTAACGTGCATCACGCAAGTTGTTAGGAAAAACGTGAATATTATTATCTGACAAATTTGCAGAGTGCATGACACGTTGTCAGATTTCAGAATCTTCATGAGTCATAATTAATGTTCTGCTATCTGAGAAATTCCAGGCATTGCCTTGACATTGATGTGACATATTTCTTTAACTTCCTATAATATAGATTGGCTCAGTGGATGAGGAATCGACAAAATCAGATGAAGAGTATGATGATCTGGCAATGCAAGATGTGCAGGGGAATGGTTATTGGTCTGATGATGATGAGGAATATGAAGAGAAACTATTTCCAGTATTTAGGAACAGGTCAAACCCCATGAGGGGAGATAAATACACTCAGAATCTGGATCTCACTCTTAGAAGCAGAAGCGAGCAATTGGATGAGTCATTATGCCCATACGCTTCTCTTCTCATGGTAAATTCTGGTAATGTCAAGATGAGAAAACGATCGCAAAGCATTCCAACCATCAGAAAGCACGGAGGACTCATTCTCTCGGGAGCCCCACAGAGCTAGTGAAGGCGGCGGAACAATTTCGCCCTTAGCTAGTTATCTTTCTCCGTTTTACCTTTCTGTGGCTTTTTATTCCAATAAGTGACTTTAGAAATGTGTACAGTTACCGTTGGTTGAAAGGTTTTCTGTTTTTCTTAATCATCTCCGCTGTGCCCTTTTCTTTCTTTGCCGTGCTTAGTTAGATGAATAATGTGTGTGTGGGTTCATCATTTGCAGAGTCAATACTTTTTGGGTCCATCAGAAACCTGAACCCTCTACCAAAAATTGAAATTAATATCCAACACTGAAATCAAAACCATTATCTTAATATTATTATTATTTCCAAATGCATGGAGTTCAAGTCATCCAAGTCGGAGGAACGGCACTTATGAATGTCCCAATACGTTAGGTATCTATTAAACAGCATACAAGTTCAACGAACTTCTCCTGACTGCCATCCTACTCCAGAACCGGCAATGGCAGCATAAAAGAAACGGTAAAGAATGCGGGAAGGCGCAATCAAATTGGAAAGATTATTCGTGCTGAATCAAGGGAAGTTTCAAGCCAGCCAATTGAATCAATACGCGCCTCTGTAGCGTAGATGTCAATACAGGAGATGAAGTAAAAGCTACATTTCATCCAGCCCCGGGACGGATCCAGAGAGAAAGAGGAAAATTTTTTTGATGGGTTCAAAATTTAATATATAAATTTTTTTGTCCATGCCCCAAAGGACCCCAAGCCAGAGTCCAAGTACCCCACCAAGAAATTTTCATAGCCGTTTTTCTGAAAATATCCATCACTTAGTTTCAATAGTTATCAAGCTCAAGGATGCTGAGCGGTTCAGTGCTATGAAGAGGATTTCCCGTGTCCCCCAAAATGCTAACCGAGCTTCAGAGTCCGATCAAGTTTCCAAGGCTAAACATTTCTGGTAGTCCACCTCTTTTAACCACTGTATTCATCACCATTTTTGCCGCCTCAAACTGTTTTGACTTGCATAGCTCACTCGCAATCTTGTTGCATAAAGTTACATCAGAATCAAATCCTCTTCTCTCCATCTCAATATGCAATTCAAACGCTTCCCAAGCCATTCCCTTGCTGCAAAATCCATCCATCAATAAATTAAAACTAGCCTGATCCAGTTCGATTCCTTCGCTCTGCATCTTGCCTACATATAACATTGCTATCTCCATCTTTCCCAATTTGCAGAGGCCATTCATCAAAGCCCAATAAGTATCAGCATTTGGGTTAGAACCCCTAATATTCATCCTATCAAACACCAAAAGTGCTTTATCTGTTAAACTTTGTCTGAAATACCCATTTATGATCAAATTGTACATGTGAGTATCAGCTTTAAAGTTTTTCTCATGCATCTCCAATATCAACTTTTCAGCTTCTTCAGTTTTGCCAAAGCTCAAGTAGCCATCAACTAATATTCTGTACGTCTCAATGTCAAATTCCTCTACTTGCCTTTTCATCAATGTCAAGATGGAATCTATCCCCTTGAAATTCCATCTCTTGGCACAGGCATTTATTAATATGTTATAGGAAGTAATTGTGGGGTTAATTCCCTTGCTCACGATCTCCTCTAACAATAATCTGCATCTCTCGATCTGTCCACTCTCACAGAGTCCATGGACGAGAACTGGCAATGAATATACAAATGAATCCATACCTGATTCCATCATTTTATTGAAAAACTCAAGTCCCAATTCCATCTGGTCATTTCTCTTTAGCCAAAGCAAGTGCAAAGAACAATTTCTTTCATCAATCTTAAAACCATTATCTTTCATGTGATCAAAAGTATCCGAAACCAAATCAAGTTTGCTCTGATCAGAGTAAACCTTGAGCATCATGTTAAATAACTTTTCAACAACTTCTGCTTCCAGACAGCAGCATTTCTCAATAGTAGAGGCTAGGAGAGGAAAAGGGTACCTGACAACAGATTTCAGGATATCCTCTGCAGGAGAGAACCACCTTGCCTTCAAAAGCCTGCCAATTACTGTGATACGAGCCTGGAGGTCAGGTTTAAATGAGATTAAAGATTGGTTTTCGAGGACAAAATTGAAGAGATGTAAGCTTTTTTCTAGGCTGTGATCTGGGTCAGATAGTATTTGGTAGAATTTAGTGGAATTGAGAGTGTAAATAGCTGAACCGGACGGGAAGGATTTCGTAGATTTAGAAGTGGGTTTTCTGAGTTTTTGACAGGTTTTCGTGAAGAGGCTTGAAGACGGCGTTACTTTGACAGTTTTGAGGGTTTTGAGAAAGTTTTGAATGGACATATCAAGGCTCAATCTTTTGCGAAACAAACCACCACCACCACCACAACAACAACAACAAGTTTTCTTGTTCGATTTTGCGAGGAAGGCAGCGAGAGTCGAGAGAAAACAGCAGAAGGACCAAGTATGTTATGTCGTTGATAGGAAATGCAGGCCGATATTTGAGGCCTAATTCTGGTTTGGAGAGTCCTATCCAGTTTCAAATACTAGCAGCTCAGAGCAGATCGGAGCCCGGCTCCATGCGAGAAGCTGGCGCTAAGTAGTAAGTACAAGGAATTGAGAAAGACTGGGGTATTACATGTCCCATTAATAACTATCAATCGGCTCCTTGTTCGTACTTTACATTTCTTGGCGTTCATTTAAAAAAAACCTGTAATGGTATAAATGTGAAATTTGATCTTTATTTGTAAATATGTTCAACAATTTTAGGCAATAAATTTTCTATTTTTGGACTTGAAGTTTTAAATTCATTTGAGAGATCTAAAAGAACACTTGCACTGTTGCACTACTACTTTTCTGACTATCACATTTTTTAAGAAAAGTAAAAATTGAAATGGTTAGAAATTCAGTTTATATAACATACAAAGAGCTGCAGCTTAATCCAATTAATATCAATGTCAAGAATTGACAAGGAGAAAATATATCTATATTATACCCATCTTATATTCAAAATTAAATCAAGCAAAAAATAAATATAGATACTACAAAGACAAAAATAATAGTACACTACATTAACGCTTTAATTTTATGCATCAACTTTATCATTATCGATTAGCAATAATTTTGTTAATTGGCCTGATTTGGTTGCCACGATTTTTCTTATTTCATGTCATTTATTTCTTTGACAATATGTTTTGGTTCCTTAACAACTCCCCTCAAGTTGAAGGTGGAGTGTTAATGAAGTCTTATCTTGCTGTGAAGTTTGGTGAAGATATTTGCAATTTAATGAAAAGATGACACAAATCATTTGGCAAGGTTATCCATAGTTACATTTTCTTTGACAAAATGATAAACTATCTTAATATGATTTGTCTTTGTGTGAAATAAAGGATTGACATACATATAAAGAGCATCAATATTATTAAAAAAAAACAATTGAAGAGGCTAAAACAAGGGAATGCCAATGTCACACAACAAGAATGTGAGTCATGTTGACTATGCTCTAATGGAGGCCATAGACCAATCTTCTACTTCTAAACTTGATCTAGCAACTATAGATTGCATTTTAGAACACCATGAGATGCAATCCTAAGAAGACACAAAAATTGATTATGCTTTGTCGTGTCAAAGGTAACCCAACCTGAAAATGTCTATTTAGGACCTAACTTGACTTGAAGTTTGATCGGACTCGAAACATGTTGACTTCTGATCAGGCTTGGGTTGAACTACCATGTCTAGTTAAAGGACATCCAGCCCAATCAGTGTCAGAAAAAGCATATAAAGAAAATGAACTACGAGATAATAAAACATAATCCACAGTCTTATCTACCTTTAAGATAGCGAAGTATTCACTTAATTATCCTGAGATGTAATTCAAAGGGTTTATTCAGAAATCAACAAACTTTAATCACTGCATGTTGGATATCTAGTCGAGTGAATGTGAGATATTAAAGGGCTCTAACAATACTTATGTAATATGTGTCATGCACAGGTCTATAATTTAAAACATAAGAATTATCCTTGAGAGCCATGGAAGTAACAGTAGGGGTACAATCAGTCATGCCAATGCAAGCAAGAAGATCTCTAATGTACTTGCTTTGAGAAAGATAACTCCTTCAATAAAGTGTTTAACTTCAACACCTGTGAAGAAATGTAGCAGCTCGGGATCCTTCATAGCATACTTTGAACTCAATTGATTAATTAATGAGCGAGTTACTGTTTCTAGTTACCAAAATGTTATCTACATAGATAAAAAATAACATTGTAATATAACTTAATGATAAACAAATAAAGAGGAATTTGCTTTACTACAATAGAAACCAAAATATAAAAGGAGCCGAGAAAATGATCAAATAAGCTCGAGGACCTTGCTTTAAACCATAAAGGGACTTATGAAGGAGACAAACATGATTAGGTTTGTGAACATCTACAAAACCAGAAGGCTACTTTATGTGTACATTTTCTTTCAATCTTCTATACAAAAATGCATTCTTGACATCAAGTTGTTTCATGTACCAATTTAGTGAAGTAGAAATAGCAACGACAATCAAATAGTAGTATAGATAATAATAGGGTTGTAGGTCTCATCAAAGTAAATGCCAAAAGTTTTGATAAAAACTAAGGCAACAAGACGAGCCTTTAGTCTATCTATATAGTCATTTTCATCGTGTTTTGTGATAAAAACAAAAGGATCCTATTAATTGAAAGGAATCTACTAGCCCTAAAAAAGGAAAGGAGTATAGCACCCCAATCTCGCAGGACACGTATCTGACATCATGAGTGATATTTGAGTACATACCCCGCAAGGGTGGCATACTAGAACAATCATTCAGTCAAAATTCATTACAATTTTCTATTTCTCATAAAACAATGTACACGTATGCGGAAAACATTAATCAAATCTCCACAAAAAATTATAGCTATTTGAAATGGATTGATTGTTGAATTTAAGATGAACATACTGAGGATTACTGGAATATGATAACTGGTATTATTTCATTGAACATACTTTGGTATTTTGAGTATATTTTAATCAGTAGGTATCCAAATGAAATAATTATTGTCTTAAATTAAACTAGAGATATATGGCTATAAATTGTCTAAAAAAATCTAATTTTAATTCTGTTTATGTAAGGTTTCATGAATGAATGCAATGAAAGGTTTTAATTTTCATGACTTATAATTAAGTTTGTTGATGCCATGTGTAAGTTGGATTTGTTTTTGTTCTAACATACCATTATCATATGATATGTACTTCAATGTCCTTGGATGTTCGGGTTTATAGTTTATGGTAGTGGGATGTTACAAGGAGCTTGCTAGTGCTTAAAAAGAAAGGAACATATTAATCAATAGAAGCTTGTTAACGATTAAAACGAAATTAGCCTGTTAATCGATAGGAGCTTGTTAACGCTCAAAATGAAAGGAGCCTCTTGTGATATAAAACTAGAAGGAGCCTATTGTAAACTAAAGGAGCCTCTTGCAAATTGAAAATACAAACAATATAATGCGAAAATTTAAAAGTTAAAAGAGAGTGAGTGATACAGTCGATTTATACTTGCTTGGCTTATAATGAAGCCTACGTCCAATCCTCAAGTATTCAACTTGAATATTTCACTATAAAATTCAAGTAGTAAATTTTCACGAGCCTTTTCAAGCTCACAAGTACATATTTTTCAAGGTTCTTCAACCTTCCACACTTGTAGTGTTTAACAAACCTCTATAAGTTCTCAACATGAAATGTATAAAGGGTTAATCAGTTTTTCTCAATAAAGCGATTTCACTTTTTGAAACACTAGGAGTTTGATATAGATATGAATTTCAAGAATATTGATGCTGTTAAAGTATTTCGAAAGTCTGTGTGTTTCACAAATGTAGTGGCTCTTCCTTAAGCAGACATTTTCTTCAACTAGTTGTTGCTTAATCTTCGATATCATCTATACTAAAATCTTTGATATTCAGATGTTAAGATAAACATTCTGTCAAGGCTTCTAGAGCTAATTATTCAAATTAGTAAGATCTTTCTAGATGCCATGAAACCATTTCTAATTAGGTAAGTTCATAAAGAAGGTTCTTGCAAGAAAAGAAACAATTATCCTATGATTTTATTTCCTTTAAGAATTACATTATTGCCTATTTAAGAAAATAAATACAATTTGAATTTTGAAATATTATAAAGTTATCATCAAAATTGTTAAACATAAACCTTGAGCTAACAATCTCTCCCTTTTTGATAATGAAACAATAATAGATATATTTTCAAAATTCAAATTAAGGAGTTCGAAAGATACTTGTAAACTTTATATGTTCTTATTTACAGTTATATTTAAAAGGAACTTGATTTTTAAAAGAAGGAGCCTATCGTTTGTATATCATAGATTTAAACTTCACAAGTTCAACAGTATTTTAGCAACAGCATGGGAGAATATATCACAGATATAGCATATCATTAACTATTTTCCCCCTTTATCATTATTAAAAAAATAAAGGGAAAGAGTAACTAAGGTGTCAAAAAATATTCTAAGCATGTAAGGATAGACTAAGCGAAAAGAGTGACAAAGGTATTAAGAAGATTTAGAAATTTTTTGATGCAAAATATGCGTGTCAAGAATTTAATTTTGCATGCTAGCTACGCATTTGATCTTGATTGGAAAGAATTTCCTTTTTTTGTTAAAGGATCAAATCATTGGTGCTCTGGAGTGTGACAGAGGTTTATTTGGACGGGACCTAAGAGGTTTATTGCTCTTTCAGTTTTCTTCTCAACCCACACATTGTCTTTTAGCTTGTACTCGAATTGGTAGGGAATGGAAGAATGGAACTTAATAGGTGCATACCAATCTTGATTGTCAAAAGACACTCCATAGTAGGCAAAAATCTTAGTTAACAACATCCCATATGGCAAACCACCAGTTGTATTCTTATGACTTCCCTTGTCCACCATAAACTTCAGAATCATCGTTGGGAGGTTTATCTTATTACCCTTTAAAAGATTATAGACTATATACGTATCTAGGAGACTATATTTTTCTACTGAGCTACTTGGAAAAATTGAAGTAGCTGAAATGGATAAAAGGCATCTTAGCAGTAGGTCCAAGTGTCTACACCAGGGTCTCACTTCATAGGCGTTCTCATTGTGCAGATATATAAAGTCCATAACCTCTCCCAAATCAAGGTCAGCAATGTCCCATTTATGACAGGGAAGTTCAGTCCTACCTACCGGAATTACATTTAGGATGTTTGTTAAAATTTCTTTTGTAATCAAGATCTCACACTCATGGACCCAAAAGATTATTGCCAACTTTTCATCAATTTCTTCTTTTCTCATGTGTGTGTAAAAACATCTAACTAAGTCATCACACACTGTCTCATTCAAGTTCACATAATTCTCCTAACCAACGATAAGTAAATGAGAGGAGATGGGAATACCAATTTCATCAAACAGGAAAGGAGGCAAAATATGTCCTGTAGCTACCTTGCGCTTCTTGTACCACATTTTGTATCTTGCTTCAGCTTCCTTTGATTCAAGCAACTTAATAGGTGCTGAAGATTCTCCTTTATTTGCTTTTTGGAGTTTGATCATTTTGCCTCTGGTATTTCTTCAAACAGGCCTTCTTTAAAAACTGGCTTATCCCTAAAAATTGGGTCCTCAATCTTTTCTTTGACTATAGGTGCTTTGCCTTTTCTTATCTTTTCTCCTTTTCTTTTTTGAGTTTCTTGTTCTTCTTTTTTTTCAACGTCAAGTGTTTCTTTTTGTTCATCAATTCTTTCAGCTTTTTTTGTGATACTTGCTCTAGCCTGTGGTCTTCTCATTAACGAAGATGGTTTTTCGTGTGAACCATCATTATTTACAATCTAGTGCATTTTAGGCACTTTCTTATCCTTAGAGTTAGGTGAATGGGTAGTGAGAATGAAGGAGAGTGGAATAGTACTTTTCTCTCTGGCTCCCCCTCACTAGAAGATTCTTCTTCTTCTTCTTCTTCTTTTTTTTATCCTTCTTCTTTCTCTTCTTCTTTTTCTTCCTCTTCTTCTTCACTA
>JAOSBK010000205.1:7639828-7651036 GCA_027568895.1 Erythroxylum shatona | reverse complement strand
GTACACTTTTACTTGGCACACGGTTAAGAATATAAGTTGCCGTGAGCAACGCATCTCCCTAAAAACTAATTGGAAGATGAGCGTGTGCCATCATTGACCTGACCATGTTAAGCAACGTTTGATTTCTATGCTTCGCAACACCATTTTATTGTGGAGTTCGAGGAATCATTCACTGTCTTATATACCCTTTTTCTCACAAAATTCTTTGAACATATCAGATAGATATTCTCAACCATGATTGGTCCGAAGAGTTTTAACTCTTCTTTTCAATTATGTCTCAACTTCAGTCACAAAACATTTGAACACATCAAGCGCTTTATAACAATGAGCTAAAAGATACATATACCTATAGCGAGAATAGTCATCTATTAAAGTGAGAAAATATATACCCCATGACATGCCTTAACAATTCATGAGTCTGCAAATATCAGAGTGAATAAGCTTTAAGGGTTTAGACACCCTTGAAGCCTTACCAAAAGGTTTCCCGGTTGCCTTACCAGCTAAACATGACTCACATCTAGACAACTTAACCTTAGTGAGTCGGTCTAAAGGACCTTGTTTAGCTAGACTAGTCAATCTATCTTGGCTAATATGACCAAGTCTAGTATACCATTTAACAGATTCAGAATCAGGATCAAAATATGAAACATAAACAGAAGACGAATTATCATAACATGCATCCAAATCAAGAATTAGAAAATCGTTTTTTAATGTAGCAAGGCCAAAATATACATAATATCCAATTCATAATGATTAGAACCAAAAACGAATCCTGATTTCATTAAAGTTATAAGAGACACAAGGCAACATCTTACCCTGGGTGCATAGAGAGCGTCATGGAGAAGTAAAGTATGTCCTCCTAATAACTTGAGCTGATATGTCCTTATTCCTAGGACATCTTCTTCACTGCCGTTTCCTAACACAACAGTTTGTGAACTCACCGGATACTGATGAAAGTCCACATAGCCAGCTCAATCCCGAACTATATGCTTGGTTGCTCCTGTATCTATAATCACTATAAGAAAAATGGAGTTTAGCGACGAAAATTATTGACGAAATTTGTACACATTCTGTCAGTAACCTTATTTAGTGATGGAATTTACTAATGAAAAAAGTCGTCGGAGATATGTCCACAGTCAGATTTATCGATGGTATAAAATAACCGTCGGTAATCGATAAATTTACCGAAGGAGTAGATTTTTCTGTCAGAAAATTACCAACGAATTTAGTTATTCCGTTGGTAATTACCTACGGAATTTTTTTCTGTCAGTAATTACCTACGAAATTTTTTCCGTCGATAAATCCAATATATTTTACCAATGAAATTTTTTCCATCGGTAAATTTGCTGAAAACTATTTTTTAAAATTTACCTGCAAAGTGTTTAGTTTCTCTAGAAGCCACCCGGGAGAGAACTTCATTATTTTAAGTAAAAGAATTGAAATAATAAAATTCATACTAAAAAAGAACTGAAAATAAAGAACCGAAATCATTTTTTCAAAGAACAAGCATTTCATTAAACACCTTACATGCATAAAAAATTTATCCCAATATCAAAACTAAAATCATGTCTTATCCCTTATATCACTAACATTTATACCTTAAAGTTGCTTTCCAATTACAAAATACACAAATAAACAAAAGTAATAAATACCCAAATTAATTTTCATCTAATATACGAAAAACACATGACAGTAGTTGCAAAAATACCTCTACCGAAGGACATGATGACAATGTCCAAAGAAGACAATGTCGACGAGCAAAAAATGAGTCCACAATAAAGAAATGAGCTCCAAAAGAACCGGAGAGGAGACGCAAGAAGAAGGAAAAAGAAGAAAGGAAGAAGAAGACATCGCTGGGAGGGAGATGTCAGGTGAGTTCCAATTTAAAAAGAATTTAGCGACGAAATTACCGTTGGAAATTTTAGTAGGTGAACTCAAAATTTTTTTATTCTGTCAATAATTCCCGTCTTTTTATCGATGGATATCTTATACTGTTGTTAAATCCTTTACCGATGGTAATCTTATTCCGTCGTTAAAGTCCATAACAAAATTTTTCGGTATGATTTCCCTCTATATTTAGCAATGGATATCAGTACCGCCACTAATCAATGAATTTTTTTTGTCAATTTTACCAACGGAAATGGATTTTCTGTCTGTAATTTGCAACGGTATATATTCTGTCACTAATCTGCCATCGCTAATTTTTTATTCCCTTCATATTAACGACGGATATTAGTATTGTCTCTAAACGAAAAATTTCTCATCAATTTTATCAACGAAAATAGATTTTTTGTCTATAATTTACAACGATATATTTTCCGTCGGTAATGTTTCGTCGCTAATTCTTCATTTTCTTGTAGTGAATCCAATTAGAAAGAGAATTAGCAACTAATGCATGAGAACAAACATATAACTCAGGAGTTATGGATAAGAAAGGTACCTTCTTTGGTTTAGGACAATCTCGAACAAAATGACCTTTCTTTCCACAATTATAGCACTTTACACATGCCATGTTTTTCTCTTCTTGGCCCTTAGCCTTTTATTTCTTGACAATATGACCTTTTGGTCCATTTTTTTGAGGAGATCGAGAACCTTTTCTTTTACCTCGCTTGGCATTGTTGCCCTTTGGTCTTTTTCTTTTAGCAACAAGAGCCACATTGGAGGAGTCAGATGCTTTTAAGCAATCCTCCTTCATTTCGAGGTGCCTAGTGATTTCTGAAAGGGTTTTGACATTCGCATTATGTGTCAAAACAAGTTTTACATTCTTCCAGTGCTCAGTATGATCTGGAAGAGCTTGAATCACATTCAAGACTTTTTCCTCTTCAAAGATAGCCCGGCTAACTGCCTTAAGATCATGAACCATAGCACTCATGGTTTGTAAATGTTCAGCCATAGGACGAATTGTATTAATCTCGTAGATCATCCACTTGAGGTGTAAAGCACGAAGTCTTGTAGCGGATATTTGACTAAAAGTGATCTTAAGTTTGTCCCACATGTCCTTAACAGTGACATAATCCTCAAACTCTCCAATTAGATCATCATGCATGAAATACAACATAGTATAACATGCCTTATAATCCTTTTTGGACCAATCTGCTTAAGCCTTTAAGGATGCTTGATTTTGCTCACTAGTAGTATTAATATCTTTCCTGTCTTTGTCTTTGACTGAAGGCGCAGTCATTATTATGGTCAAATGTTCGAGCAGTTCTCGTTCATTTAGAAGATATTGAATCTTCCTTTGTCACATATCATAATTAGACCCATCCAATTTTTCAGTGGTGGACAAATCATCGATGAAGATTTTAGTTGTCATATCTAAAAATATTTATAAACATAATGTAAGGCACATTTCTATTAATTAAATTATCTAAAAATCCATAATTCATATAGTATGATCGAAAATTTTGCTAAGCTCATAATCATCTAATACAAAAAAATAAATTAGGAATTCTATAACTTAATTAACTTATTTTTTTTAAAATTTGACATGTCACAAAGATGCCCAAAAAAACTTCTATGCAAAACTAATTTACAATTAGAAACTTAATATATATAAAACAAATTTACATACAAAATTATATAAAACTCATTTATATAAAGATCCCTTTCTTTAAATTGAAGAGAACAAATTTTTTTCGTACAAAACGTAAAAACCCAATCTTTCTCTGGTTTTCACTTCGCACTAAAACGAGAACGTATATCTAAAGGTCACGTACACAATATATATACTTCAAACCCATAACTTGCATTAACCATTGTACAACATTCATTACATGTATTAAATGGGTTTGTCATGAAAAAAACAATAGCTATTAAAAGTCTTTAATGGATTTACTATAGACAACTTTTATGGAGATAACATTTGTCCAAAGTCTTTAATGAGTTTTCCATGTTCATGCTTTTAACCGTTGAAGTTTTTTGGTTTCCGTGAAACCAATTATAAAATAAAACCAAGATAATCTCATGCATATTTAATCAAAAACTTTTTCTTTTCTATGGTTTTTCATTGCACGTTTATTGAATAACACAACACTTTTTTATGTATCTTCACGCACAAAAAATGAAAAACCAAATCCTCCTATAGTTTTCCATGCACACGATCTCTTCTTTCACGTAATAAAGACAAGAGTAAGCACAAAAACTCACTCCAGTTTTTCATGCACATCTTCACTTCTTTCTCGTTATAAAGATGAGATTATAACATTATAAAGACAATATTATATGTGCATGAATATCGAAACAAAAAAAGCAAAGTATAAGATATCAACGTTGTTTTCGTTTTTATATGGTAGTCATATAAAACAAAAAACAAGAAACAAATCTATATTTGAAGAAAGGGTTTTTCAAATTAATCATTGGCATTTTTCAAGTATGACGTGAATGCAAACCTTGCTTTGATATCAATGTAGATTTATATATAAGGACTGACCTTAATGCGGAAGCGGTTGATTGATTCTCTGTTTGATAATCCATGTTTCACGGTTAGCTACTAGAGTTACCGCTAATTCACGTCCCAAACTCTAAACCTTGATGGTGTGTTTCACGTGAGAAAGAATGAGAGAGTTTTTCTCTTTTATTGCAAATGAACATTTTTTCCACTCCCTGAATTCTCCTTTTATATGAGAGTAAACATAACTGATGGAGGTTATGTTATGTGGCTATTTATCTTGTGTCCTTTCATGTTGTCTAATTGCCAACAATTGGCAATCAGTGGCGGCCTGTGGCGATGACAGCAGCGTGAGGAACTTTAGGATGCTAACATTTCATCTTTACAAAATTAGTTTGTTAAGATAAAGAGGCTTATTTGGAAATTGATTTAAGAAACGTTATGATTGGCAATATGGACAAGTTTATTCTACGGTTAGAATAAGGAGTGTTTGACAACATGAATATCATAAGACCAAAACAAGAGTTGTTTGGTTACAAGAATAGGATATTCTTGACTTATAACAAGAGTTGTTTAAGAATAATTATAAACTTAATTTAGTATTGGAATAGAGTATGTTTGTCTATTGGATTAAAGTAACCCAAAGATAAATAAAATTTTCTTTAATTTGGAGTAGAGTATTCCAAGATAGATTTTCAAACAAAAATTTAAATTTCTTTTAAAATTAAAATAAATTCTAAAATTAAATTAATTATTTTTAATATTATTAGGATTAATAATTAAATTGATTCTTTTTTAAATTTTAGAAAAAAAGTTTTAAAAATTAATTATTTTTAATTAGATTGAAATTAATTAATTAGACTCTTTAAAATTTAAAAATATTTTCTTAAGTAATTAAGAAAGACGTTTATTAATTAAATTTATTTATTTCAATTTGATGGAAACGAAATAAATTTATGATTTTATTTATTTGAAATTTCTTTCTTTATTTATAAATATTTTTTTTGATTTATTAGAAAAGATATTATTCTTGATTAAATTTTAAAAAGTATTTTCAATTATTAATTAACAAAAATGAGCTTTTTAAATATTTTTGAAAATAGTTTTCTAATTTGTTAAGGAAATATTTTCTAATTAATTAAGAAATCAATCTCTAAATAAATAATATAAATGACTTTATTTATTAAATTTAAAAGTGTTTATTTAATTTTGAAAGTAGTTTCCTTTTAAGATTAGAAAATATTTTCTAATTATGGAAAAACAATTTCTAATCATCTTAGAAATGATTTTCTAATTGGATTAGAATATGTTACTTATATAATTTTGAAATTTGAGTTTTTCTAAATCGTAATAAGTAAGAAGTATAATTTATTGAATTTTTCAATTAAATTTCGTTAAAAGAGTTAAGATGATTGGAATGCAATTACATTTGAAAATTGTTTTCAAATCAAATCAAATTTCTATTTGGAATAGAAATTTAGTTTATGTGGGAATTAATGAGCTAAATATAATTTAATTTTTCCGTGGAATTGGAAATATTATTATGAAGATTAATAACTAGAATCAAACTAAGCTTGATGATTTATGCAAGTTAAGTTATATGATTTATTAGTGTGATATTTTACATGAAATTTTGTGTTTAATAAGATGAATGAAATTAAATCCCTCATTAAAATATTAAGTACACGTTGAGAATGTGATTGTTGCCTTTTATTGTTATAGGAATAAACTAGAATTTTGTTTATTTTAGGCTTATTGAGCAAACTCAAGGCTGCTTTAACCTGAATATGTTTTTGTGTTATGATATTGGGTTCTACTTAACTAAATTTATGTGATTTAGATAAGCAAATTTATGATCACATGAATTTAAAGGCAGGTTTAGGAATAACATATAAGATATGTTTTTCGCAAGAGTTATCACTTAATAGATCTAAAAGTCATATAAGATGTAATTGATAAAATTGTTATCTACCTAATTTAAGTTTAGTTAGTTTGGCGAGCAAACTTAATATCATCAACAATTTGTATGAGATCCTAACCCACTAGAAAGATTAGAGTAATCTTTTTGAATATTAGTGAGGGCTATTATTTCAAATAAAATTGTGGAAGTACCAAATACATAATTAAAGTCTTAATCTAGGTCATCATGGCATACAATAAATTACTTGCTTTTCTTAATTTTTTTTCTAAATAGAATTTACCTTGTTTAGTATAGTTGATACTAAGTTAGTAAACAAAATTTCTTCGACATAAGATTATGTTTGAGAAGAACTCTCAAAATTAGAAAAGAAAATTATATGCCCATTATGTTATTTTTCTATAATCCTTATTGAGGATTCAATGACAAAGTTTTAGAGATATGTTAAAATCATATGGATGACAACGTATTGATGTTTGGTTGACTAACGTCTCATAAACTTTGAGGACAACATGTAAAATGTAAGTTAACATCATGATAGTAAGATTCAAGAGGTTGCAAATGATATAGTACCTTGATGAAATTGTTTCACACAATTTAGCCTAGTAAAAGCATAATTGTGGACTGCAATCAAAGGCAGTTGCAATAAAATAATAATAGTTATCATAAGAAGAAAATGTTTATGTGACTTTTCTTGCCTTTATGTGATATGATAGAGATCATATGTATTTCTAGTTCATGCATGAGTAAATACTGAATTTAAATTAAACATTATCATAATGTTTAAGGATGATAAAAATATATTATTTTGTAAAAATAGTTGATCTAATTTTATACAAATAGTTTGTATAAGACTTATGCTTAACGTAAGTGGCAATAACACAAAGGTGGATAATTGAGACTATCCTTTTATGCTATATGATGGTTAACACAGCATTATGAAAATCTTAAAGTTACATACAAGTATACATGTATCTTTTTGATTATGAATCATATGAAACTTATGAAGTTTGTTAAGTTAAAAAAATAACTAAATCAACCTTTGATGAAAGGATGATGATGTTATTAAATTGTTAAACGTATACATGTGATCTGTTAGATAGAATAACAATTAATAAAAGGATAATACTTATATTTCATTGGATTAATAATGAATTTATAAGATACAGTCATATGTATTAAATGAAATAATGATTTAAAATTTTAAACAATTACGGTTATTTAAATCTAAGTAGAAATTAAGTATTGAGAATGCTGAAGCACTTCAATGAGATTGATTTGGTGAGTTTTAAATTTTTGGTTATCTATAAGGAATAAGATTCTTTAGTGAATAGCTTCACAAAAAATTCCATAAGAGTATGAATTTTGTTAAGGAGGAAAGTATAATATGAGATATTGTATGATGTAATATTTTGTTTTCCTATAGCTATGCCAAATATAATGACTTACCTTAAATAGTTCCAACTGAATTAATTAGCAAGATTTCATATTAGATATGGAAGGCTAAGTCTTTGAAAGAGTCAAAGTTAATGATTTAAGGATGTGATGCTTAGTTAAAGCGTATATCATCCTCTAAGTTTATAACTTAAATGTATAATAAAAGATTATAAGATATTACATAGGTTCGATATAACCTTACAGACCTGTTGAACAAATTGTTTGCTTTAATGTAAACTTATAGGAGAATGGTTCTTAAGATAAGTAATAAGAGTAAGATGAAATTTGAAAAGTTCAAATCTCATGATAGTATTTCCAGTTGGATCTAGTACCTTTGTTGATAAATTTGATGTATAGTTGAAAGGCTATACGACATTTAAAGATTTACTTTCATAATGAATTCGAAAAGTTTGTATTGGAAATGATTGTGAATTTATCATATCTACAAAAAGGTTAGTGGGAGTATAGTGTCCTTTTCAGTGAGAGTATATAGAGACATATTACTCATAGAAAACAACATTTCTAATTTTTAATTGTTAAAAATATAATTTTCCAAGAACAACTTTTGTGGATATGAAAAGGTAACAACTTAATTATGAGAGTTATATCTATAGAGATAGATTGGAAGTTGTTTCCCTATTCTAAATCCAAGTTCAAAGTTAATGTCCTAAAGATGTTTAGTATTTGAGATAATTGACACTTGTGAAGTATTAAAGATATATATTATTTTATGTATGAGTTGATATTTGAGTTCAAGTTGAAAAGGATATTAACTTTTTTATCTCGTGAAGTATTAAAGACATATATTATTTTATGTATGAGTTGATATTTGAGTTCAAGTTGAAAAGGATATTAACTTTAGAAATAACACCTGAGTAAGGTATACTTTATTTGGAACAATATTATTTAGAGATTGGAAAGGTTCCAATATAGCAATGGTCTTTAATTATGCCATAATATATTTTCCTTTAATGGAAATCATTAATTTTATCCATAAGTTCCTTAATGAACTTGATATAGTTCTTTGCATTGTTCAAGATAGTAATGTATTGTGAAACATTAAAGCCATTAGGCATGTAAAAGGAGCTAAGGTTTCATCAAAGATCCAAAGATGTATTTAGGCAAAATTTCTTAATTATGATGATAATTAAGATATAACTTGTAAGATTTAAGTAAGTGCTCGCGATAGAGAAATTTATAGAATTCTCTCATTAAGTTACTGTCCTAGTAGTAGCATAGTCATCATATGGTGATATGGTATAAGATATTTAAACGATTGTCTTATTGCAAGTGGGAGATTATTGGTTTATACTCTATAAACAATCAATTTAGTGACAAAATATTTGAAAAAAATTCTTTATCTTAAACATATTTAGATGTATGTGATAAAGTCTACGAGATAATTATACATTATAAATAAAATTATGACGAGATTATAATTATGATATTCTTATTGCATTTATATATTATCCTTAATTTGTTTACAATCATTGTTCTATTATGACTGGACATTAATAGAATGTAAAAATACTAACACATTGATATGTGTTTAATTATTGATATATTTAATCATTTACACTTAGCGATTAATGATACGAAAATGTTTAAGGTACTCACTTTAATTTATATGTGATTTTAGGTACAATTTGAAAGTAAATAAATTAAAGTGAGTCGAAACTACAACATTTGGGTTATTTTCTGAAGATCAATACTCACTTGTCTTCATGGAGCAGGAAGGGAAAAGAAAGTAAATAAAAGATAAGAAAAATGAAGCACAAAACGACATTAGAAGAAGGAAATAAGAGTAGCCAAAATGCAGCACGACAAGGAAGAAAACGTTGGCAGAAAACATATGCGTTAACTGCATGCATTGCGTTTAACGCATACATAGTTTATGTTTCATGGAGCAGTAAGGGCACATTGGCATGGACCAAAAATGCCCATATAAAATCGTAACAACAATGAGCAGAACAGGGGGTGCAGACAATAAAATAATGCGACATTGTGGGCGTGAAGTCGGGTCTGTGGCTTGGTCGTTGTGGTGCTTGGAGACAGTGGAGAAGAGCTGCGGTAGAAGTTGGCATGAAGAGAGGCTTTAAGTGTGAGCAGTAAGTGGGATAATAAAACCTGAAGGTTTATATGTCCCATCAAGCAACAATGGGGGGAGGCTACAGTGAACAATGAGAGGCATGCATAGAGAGGTGCGACAAAAGAGAGGGATTACGCAGTAACCAAAAGGGTATTCGGTGGGGCTACAATATGGGGTTGAAGCATTTTTCTGGAAAGATACATAAAGGGCTAGACATCCTGACATCAGTTCGTAGACAAATCGACGCCGATGACCCAAGTTAATTATTTTTTAATTATTTTATTATTTCTTTCTCTCATTAGAAATTGATTGTGTTATCTTATATTAATTGATTTGGGTATTATGTATGGATAATCGAATTTTCATTATTATTTGATTATTTATGTATGAACCCATTGGGTATTGTGAAAAGATAATTTTAATACATTCATTGAATCGTTAATTGTAAACCCATTGCTAGAATTTCGACATAATCTGTAATTATTATGTTGAAATTCATATATAACGACTAATGATTTGTAATCATTAGGGATAACATGACCTAGGTTAAATGATGCATCGTATGTGGTCGTTGCCTTGATTAATCAGTTTTTCTAATTCCTAATGCTACTGCTTAATTAAATCTAGAGATCGTATCCTAGGTGATTTGGTGGTTAGGTTTAATTAACAATCGTATCTTGATTAATCAAAACCTAAGAAAAAACTCGAATTAATTTTTGACTCACGATTAATAGTTGCCAGGAGAGATTGAAAAATAACAAATTAATGAAATATGTTTAATTAAGGTGTAGGCCGAGATTGAACCAAAGTATCGGGTCCCTACCGAATTTTCCACTTTTATCATTTATTTACATGTTTTCTTTAATTTGTTTTTATTAGTTAGTTTCATTTTATTTTCTTATTCAAAAATTCAAAACCCCCTGTTAAACTTAAACACCAATTAATTTCATTTCATAAACTTTACACACATTCTCTGTAGGATCAACCTAGACTTACCACTACTATAGTAGTAGCTCTAGTTATTTAATTTTGACTAGCGTAATAACGTGGGGTCAATTTTGGCGCTGTTTTCAGGGAGTGCAATAGTTTAGTTTTTATTTGTGATTTAATTGGTGTTTTGCATATATTTGTTCGTAATTGATTTCTTTGTTATTATGTGATTTTTCATTTCTTGTTTCGTGTTTGAAAAAAATTAATATGGACGGAAGTAATTTCTTTTATAACTTATATTCTCAATCTTATAACAATGTTTGGACTGATCAACCTAACTTTTGTTATGAATGAGATAATCATCAGAATTACTTCCATGATAGTTTGCAGGACGCACAATAATTCTCGTACAGACCAGAAGCTTCCTATCACGACTCCGGTCCATCT
>JAOSBK010000205.1:7594790-7614361 GCA_027568895.1 Erythroxylum shatona | reverse complement strand
TGATGAGAGTTTGTGTTTGTGATGAGTCATTTGAGTTGAATTTTGGGAGTTTGATGCACTCAAATTGGTGATTGAATATTTTGGGAGTGTTATTACATTAGAAGAAGTGAAATTGAGAAGATTATGAGTGAGTATGATGTTAGAATAGAGGTAGGAAGCATTGGAGGGGCTTTGGAGGGGTTTGGGAAACCCCCATGTCAGTTCGTTAAACGAACTTTTTCGAGTCAGAAAATGAGCCCCAGCCTCACCAATGTCCGATGTCCGTTAAACGAACCTTCTCGGCCAAAAAGGACTTCCAACCCTGACAATGTTCGAAACTGACATTCATGGGTCAACTTCAGTAAATTGCAATTTTTGACCCTTTTAGAGGTAGAATGTCACTTTGTAGTATTCATGAAAGTTGTATATCTGGAAGCCTAATTTAAATGGTCTAAGAACGAACTCAATCAGACATTTTTAGAAAACGTTATGACAATTACGCCAAGAGAGGTAAAAAATGATTAAGGACATAGACATGTTGGTTTCTTTTGGTCATAACTCCCTCATCCAACCTCCGAATGACACGATTCTTAAATCGATAGCTTCCTAACACATGTATATATCTCTCCATAAAAATTTATATCTTTTGGAGTTAATTTGAGAAAGATTTATGGAAAGATAGTGAGGGGTCGGTTTAGAGAGCATGATTGGAGTATGAACACACTTTGGCTTTTCAAGTATATCTTGATCTTTAGAGCTCCAATTGAGATAGTTATTGCTTCAAATTAAACTAGAGACCTAAAGCTACCATTTTTATGAAGAAGTCAAATTTTGATTTTGGTGATTATGATTTGAAGATTTCCAAATTCTGTTCACAAATAGGAGAAATGAATTTGAGTATGGTGACTAATTTTACGTGGGCACGCCAATGAACAAATTGTGAGGAAAATTATTGGGATGTTATGAGAATGAAGATTAATCGATGATGGTTAAAGACATTTCATGGGAATACGCTCACGTTTCATGATTTCGTAGGGTTGGATTCTGGAAACAAGCGGATCCAACATTTGTGGTATCAAAGCAAGAGTTGGGTTCCGAAAACGGTGCCCAACAAGATGAACCAATGATGGTCAAGTTTCATGATCCAAAGTTGGGCTCCGCAAGCGGGGTCCAACAAGCAAAAAAGTATCTTTGGAAAAACATCAATTAATGATTCACTTAGAATTTGATTTGGTATTTATTGAATCACATATTTTCTTTTGCATTATAGGTAAAGGTATACAAATTACCAACTTGTCTCCTATTAATTGTAACTGTTGATACACATTTTGCATCATAACCTTGCTGAAGGATTCCTTTGACATGATTAAAGCTTTGATTTGACATTAAAATTTGTGTATTCACTAGTAATTAACAAGTTATTGTTGGGATAATTGAGACACAATACTACTAGTTGGATAATGTGATTTCCCTAGCTGCTTTATTGATGGTATGATGAAGCTATGAAAATTTGTAACATTATAAGGCAATTTTGGTATTACAATTTAGAGAAACAGAAAGAAGTATAGAAAATTAGAGGTTAAAAGCTTAATTTCCAAGTAACGGGAAATTATCTATGAGAAAATAATCTTATTGGAGAGTCTAGCATTCAAATTATAAGAGTCTTTATGTAAACTTTTTGAGTCAACACAAGCATAGTTAATGTCCTTCATTATAACACTCAATTCATCTATCCTACTCTTGACTTTCAATGATAAAGATATCCTTTATGTTTCAATTAGTCAATTCTTTAATATGTACCACCTTTAAATCAATATTACTCACCATTGATCATGACAAGTTCGTTTGAATGATTGTTTTAATATATGTCGCTTTCTAAACACTACATCTTTAAAGGTCAACTTAAAATTTGACTAGGCTTATAAAACTTATAAAAGTATACATCCTTCACTATGCTCCTCTTATGAAGTTTTGTCATCCTTTGCTCATCGACATAACTTAGCCATATATGATATAATATAGTACTTTCTTCCTTCAACTTTACTGTTGTTACTTCTCTATCTAAAATTATGCTTATTATCATTTTATAGATTTCTTTTCCAGTATTGGCCCTTTCATCATAGTCATTCTAATAACACCATCAAGCATCTTAATGTTGACTTGGATAATTTTTAAAAATTCATAAAATTTATCATTCCTCATTCAGATAATACTAAAGTTGTCCAATGTATATGTCATAAATCAATCCTTATTTTGTGTCATATAATGTGAGCATCATGTATCTAAAATCTATGAGTCCTAAAATTGACTAATTGAAATATAAAGTTTATCTTGATAATTGATACATTTTTAGTATCAAACTATTGTTTTACTTTTAAAGCATAGAGATGCCATAGAGGTTGATATTGAACTCCACAAGTTATAGAGTTAAGACCCAAACTTGGTTTCTAACGACTTACATCGTGGGCTTAGATGCCTAATGATAGCATACGACATCCTATGATTAGCAACTAAATGGAGAGAAGATTATTTTTTTCCTGTGAACAATTTTTAACAGTTCCATCACTTAAAAACAAGTATCCAAGTACATCTAAACTCTTTGTCACTACAGAATTTTCACTAAGACAAATCAGCGACAGCCTTAGCACGAACAAGCTGTTGATGAGAGTCAAACATATCTTAATGTAGTAGGTGGTAGGAACCATCATAGAAGGATCTTCGAGTTAGGTTCATTTGCAAACATATGTTATTCCCAATCCTCCATGTCTAGCCCAACAACATCTACTAGATGGTTGACAACCAATAAAGTCATTGAGCTTCGGACCACAGTGCAGACATTAATGGAGTACATAGCTTAACTGAGACATGAGGTGCCTAAGTTGAAGGGGAGAGGTAGCATCTCAGAGCATCCGCAGTAACCAAGAAAATATGATTATTGTAGTCATTTGGTTTAAATTACAAAGACTTAGTATGTACAATTTAATGTTTTTATTATCAATTAAGATAATTTTAATTTTATATCATCAATCAACTTTCTATTTAAACAAATTAAATATATAAACAAATCAAAATATTATGCACAGATAATTAATAAATGTTGAAAATATGCATTAATCATAAGATCATGAAATAAAATTAAATGTTGGGATATTTTTTAAAAAATTAATTTTCTTTACAATCGGAAAATCAAAGTACTTCGGTAAAATCCATTATATTTACCGATGGAAAATCATAAACCATCGATAAAATGTTATATATTTACCAACAGTTATTATTCGTTCCGTAGGTAATATTGCAAACTATCAGGATTTTCTGAATTACGGTTTACTGACGCTCAACTAGAATCGTCGGAATATCACTGACGGAGTAACCATTACCGTCGGAAAATATTGCGATAGAATGTTTTATTCCGTAAGTAAATTTACCAACAGCTCACAGCAAATATGTCGGTAAATTTACCGACGGTTATACCAGTTCGTCCGTCAGTATATTTATCAACGGTTACATAATATGTCCTTCATTAAATTTACTTATGGCCGTTTTAACGACAATTTTATCCATCGGTTGATTCCGTCGGTAATTTTCGTTGCTAAACGACAGTTTTCTTGTAATGTCTTATTTCTCAACATATTCATTCTCATTCTCATTTCCATTGTTCTTTGTGAACCAAGCGCCCCCTACACCGTGAATCTTTCCTTACTCTTATCATTTTAGTAATTATTGTTTTGAAATTCTTCGCTTGCCTTCAAGTTTCTCTTTTTTTTTTTTTTTGGCTAATTATGCAATGGATAATAAGTGTAATGCACAGGAAACAACAGTTTGTCAAAAACTCTTATCATTTATCATAATTGGACAAGTTTCATTTGCAAAGTTAACACTGACAAGGTACTCAACGATAATTACAAGAGATTAGCTAAAGGGATGACTGCAAAAGTAATGTTCATTCTAGTCCAAGTCATAGGTTGTAGAGGTAGAATTGCAAAAGAAAAATTGCAGCTAACAGTTGCAGTGGCAGCTACATTCCTATAAATTACGAGTTGATTAACAGTAATATTTTATAAATCTATAAATTATTTCATTTTTTAATATATGATTTGATACCCATTTTTACATAAGATGTAAAATCTCTATGATAGCTAATGCGCGGACTGCAATAACCATGTCAATAGTTAGCCACCTCAATATCACATGTAATCAAATCATTTAAAACCTTAAACTGAATTCCGACGATAGGCTCCAGCCAAGTTAAACAGTTCTCAGCGTTAACAAATTCTTTTATTCTTCACTTACCTTTTTTCGTTTGATTCGGTATGTAGTTGACTGCACTAGAGATTAGCCAACCGTGGAGTTAGTAAAATGAAGAAGAATAAAAGGTAACTGCATGTTGATGATAAGATAGGGGACACATATAGGATTTGGGAAATTCTAAGTGAGAAAGTAGCTAGAAAACTTACAGGATGAAGGTGAATGTATAATTATCGACAGAGCAAATGATAATCAGGAGGCTTCTCCTAATTAAATCCGGTCTACCAGATGATCAGAGCTGAGCAGTTTCCAAAGCTTCAGTAACCTGTCAATATTCTGAAAGCCCACTTAGATCAGACAGGTTAACAGTCCCATTATTACTCCACTACAGTACTAAGTACTAACAACAAAAGAGCATGAAGATATCCCGACTACCTGGGAAGGATGTGAATAAGTCTCTGGTGTCCTTCAATAAATTGTTTTTCAGAGACATTAATGGATATCGTACTTGGCAATATTACATGATCAATTACAAACCATAAGCAGTGATTAATTGGGCATTAAAATGTTCCCTTCAAAAGGCACCGTGTTCTGTCAACTTGTTAATCATGCCCCATTGAGATCACGAAAAGGGTGAACTTGATATATATACCAACTTATCAAGGATGAACAGTTTGAACTTTGAAGCTTCTCCTTTGGATTGAAAAGAACAGATATTGACATGGCAGATAAGAAATGACACATTGATTAAAGACGTGAATGTGGCATATTAGAGATGAAATTAATCGCACTATTAAAAACAAAATTGAAGTGTTTGTGATTCCGTATACGAAAGATTTTTCTTCTATATTGGACCACACAAGTAACCGTTAAAGCTATCATGCACCTAGAATTCCATTATGGTCCACTACGGCAATCATAGATACGATGATGTTTCTTTGAAGATTGTTAAATTGTTTGATTAACATAATCTCGGTCCATAATGAATACATTTGTACTCACAATTTCACGTCAAGTGTAATCATAAGAAGCCAGAAGTTAACCTGCAATAGGTAAGGACAAAATAGAATTGATAGCCACTGGCAAGAGTAGAGCAAAGATTCAGAACACATGGCAGGTAAATATATTAATTGAAAATCTACTCAAGCTCCACGAAACATGTGAACAATCTTACACTTTTGACACATCACAAAATATTAAACAAAGATTGATATTTCTAAAGGTAGAGATAGATATTAAACAAAGATTGATCACAAAATATTAAACAAAGATTGATATTCCTAAAGGTAGAGATAGATATCGGGAACCACGCTAACCAAGTATAATCAGTAGAAAGACGATATAGAACCATATATGCTTTCTCCAAGAAAACTATACTGAAGGGATATGAGCAAGATGAGACACGCACTCGACAAGTCCTAAGCTTAGACCCTCAATTTTTGAGCATATGTGTACGAGCAAGAGCAAGGAATCACTAGAACCCAGATATCCTGGTCTTGATTCTTCAGCAAACTTCAAGTGTACTATCAACAGGTTAGTTATAGACGGAACTCGTGTCTTATACAGATATGGACATGAAATGATATATACGGTCTTAAGAAAAAAGAGACAGGTCAATTAAAGATTATATTCCAATTGAAGTAACCGAAACTTTGTATAGCTAATCCTTGGAAGCAATAGTAATACAAATACTGATCATGCTATTTCAGCTTCAAGAAATTGCGAAGTTGGAATGAATAATGAAAATCAAAAGAAAGAAGTTTAACATCGTCAATCGTACTATCATCTTTTCACTAAGCTGTCTGAACAAATGAAAGGTGGAGATGTAGCCCACATCAACAACTGGCCAGCAAGCTGTATAGCAGTGGATAGAACTTATTTGCTGATTCGCTTATCAAACATGAACAAGATTTGGACATGCTACAGGCACAGACGTATCCATGATCTTCAAAGGACCGAATTATCATGGTCAAAGATGATAAACTAAAATATGACAGAATTGCTCTAAAAGCTCATATGGGAAAGAGGTGAAGAAAACTAAACTTTGAAAAGGGAGTACCCAAGTTGCCAGATGGTCCACCAACAAGAGTGATGGGTTCTTTATACCAAGCTAGGCTCCCACCAGCCAACGGGGCAATGGCAGTGTGACATGTTCCCTCCATATATTTTCCATAGATCAAAGTGTCTGATGATGATGAAGAGAGAGAGAGAGAGAGAGAGACTGAGAGAGCCTTATACTTCAATGATCTATGTCTACTAGCGTCCTTGGACAAGTCTTGCTTATATACAATTTCAATGGACACAAAGTGGTCTTTGGAAATAGAAACTAAACTCCCGTGTGCTAATTTAGCTGATTTCATCAAAATCCCACATAGAACAGAAAATCTGGACCAAAAGTTATATACATGTATGTTTCTGGTTCTAACCCAGTACCCTACTGTCTACAGAGAAAGTTTATTGGCCTTTCGGCTTTAAAGAGCCACATAAATATGGTCTTTGTACGAGCAATATTGACAGGAAAATAAAAATCGTAGGTGGATCTAAAACATGTATACCAGTAGGAAACTGATCAAACTATCATGTCTTCAAGAACGAGATTGCAAAACTTGACCTAATTTTCAAGGAAAATAGTACCTAACCTTCGTAGCTCATTCCCCCACATCAAAACTACTGCTTTGTTTCTCTCTCCGCCCGCCGCCTCTTTCTTTCTTCCGATCTTTGTCCTTCACATCATATCTATAGCTATAAACTAGTAAAAAGAATGCCATATCCAACTAACTTCAGCGACGAGGTAATAATCATAGATCTGCAAAGTTAAATCCACGAGATGGGGCTGCTTTTCGTACAAAGAAGCACATAGAAACCACAAGCTGATTAAACAAATATGCGCCTCATACCTGACAGCAACAGAAATGAAAGTTAAAGTACACATACTGAGATTAAGAAAAGGGGAAGAAAAGCAAAAAGGGCCACAAATCTGCCATCATCGAGCCAACAACTTTGTTGATGAAATAGTCGTCTATTGCCGATGCAGCATCATCAAGATTCTCACTTTCCAAACAAATTTCGATTGAAGATGGAGATAGAGAGTTGCATATGACCACCGTGCATTTGCATGTGAATCTTGATGATGCTACACCCACAAACAACGACTGCCAATTCATCCCATGCACAAAAGGGTCTTCTCATCTTCTGTTCTAACTAGAAATAATGTTGCATATTTATATAAAGGTATCCAAGATTAGAAAAACGAAAAAATTCAATAAACAATAGCGTCTGTCTATCGATGGACTCCTTGAGACCAAGTGTTGTACCACAAATAAAACCAAAATTCATTGCGTGAAGAGGGGCACCCCTAGAGGACGAATCCTTAAAGCAAGCAAAAACTGTAGAACCATAAATTTTTTCTCCTAAAAAGTAATTGCCATTTCTTTAATAAAGCAAACTTAGTATAGAAAAGAGGAAAAAGAGCACACATAAGAATGAAAGCGAAAGTTGGCATCTGAGTGGTCTTAAAATATTCTTTGTTTTCTCAGGCTCGGTCAAATAAAAAAAAACATTCATTTCAATTTCTGTTAAGGTTTTTCTGTGTCGATTCTGACAAAGAAAAACATCACGAAATCTCCCAAAGAAAGACTACCTTAATTACTCAACACTACTCGAAACCGTAAACTGATTAGTTCCTCAAAACCGAAAGCAAAGGCTGAACAGCAGGAATGGAAAACCTTTGTTTTGCATGAAAACCTAACGATTGACCAATGATACATATAGTTGGCTGAAGCCTGAGATCTGTAGTCATTCTACATGCCTCTGCACTGAGTGAGAGAGAGAGAGAGAGAGAGAGAGAGAGACGGAGAGGAGGAGAGTTAAGGAAATAGTAACAAGAGAGGAATTGATTGTGAGGTATATACACAGAGATGTCTCATAGTTATACCATCGAGTATGGGTAGTTTTCCTTTTTCACTTTGATTTTTGATCGGAGGAATTTTCTTCTTTGTGTTTTTTCTACTGTTTCTGCATATCAGTCGTAATTGGTTGATGCTTAGCTGTATAGTAGTACTATAGACTATATGCCATTATAGCTCACGTCGCCATCTTCCCGAAACCCTAACCTTTTTCTTTTTGTTCGCGAGAAAATATGATCTAGTTTCTTTCATTTAAGAAACAATACAACTTTTAATTATCGATTGTTGCCTTGAAAATTTAAGAGAACATATCAATGATAGATGGTCTCACATATCTCGTCTCACTTCCCGTGTACCTATAATATTTCTCATAAAATTTTAATTTCCTTTTCTATCAACAAACAAAAGTTGAATGAAAAAACTTAAATTAGCAAATGGGCAACTTGACAGTACACATTGGATAGGATCCTATTTTTCTTTTCTTTTCTTTTTTTTCGTACGGAATGGGATTGCATTTATGCTTTGTTTTGTTGCTTTCAAACAAAAAGAAAATTGTGTACAATGCTTTAATCTTTCAATGTCAACTTGCAAGACCGTCACCAAATTTGAAAAAATTGAGTTTGATCCATTAAAAATGAAAGAACTAATTAATATTGGAACTGATTACACAAGGATGGAATTATAGTTCCTTTTTAACAAGTAGGTCCATTGGCATAAGTAATGTCCAAACCTACTTTGAAGATGGTAAGAATTTTAAGTTTGGCTTATGGTTTTTAAAGTATATATGAAATGAAGGCTGGTTCGAGTTTTTACATTTTATAACTTAGAGATGCATATTAAACTTTGGCTTTATGTAGATTAGTTGACGATATTTCTGACCATATAAACTGAGTTGGAGTTTAGGGGCAATAATTTCCATCAGGAATATGGAAAATAGTCGATCGATGTATTAAAAATTGTTTTTTTTTTTTTTTTTTGCTTTACGAAGTAAGTTGAAATAAAAATTTGAGCATTGTTGATATAATTTTTTAATTTCCGCATAAGATAACAATTTCAATATGATAATAGAAGTAATCATAGTTTAAGAATAATTATATAGTTATCAATTTGATGCTGTTCATAACAATCGTGACTAATATAAATAAAATTATCATTTTACATCAATAAATAACTTATATGATATACAGGAATATTTTAATTTATAATTGATGGTCATCTATCTTTTTTTAATTAATGAAATTATATTTTCTAAAATAACTATTATAATTAAATAATTCTTAAAATATACATTGAAATATGTAACGCTAAAAGAGATCTCCATGATGATCTTCTTTAGGTTGTGACTTTATAATTTGACCTCATGGTATTAGTCTTAAAGGGAGGTTAGCACTTCTTTTCACAGTATGACCCGACCAGGCGACCACAAGAGCTCTGGTGAACGATTGCTTTGGGAGTTCCTTTTCATGAGCTGTCCACGAGTTCGGTGGTAAGTTCTTTCAGTATAAATAACAAGCTTAATGTTATTTGATAATTTTTTATTCTTTCGAAATTTTGAGTATAGACAAGAAATAATGTTGTATATGATACAACGTTATATCTTTCTTACTCCTACACATGCAGCATATACATGTCGAAGTCAAAATTTATTCAAAAATCTTTATATAATTATTCTTGTAATATTATTCTATTTTATTCAAAAATAAAAAAAATTAAGGGGAATGCTATCATAATTTTAAAATTCTGATTTAAATTTAATTGAAACAGTTCTGTTTTATTTTTCATATTTTTTTTTTTTTGGTTATAAGATGTTCAGGTTTATTCATCAATTAAAACAACGAAAAAGAATCATCATAGAAATTTAATTTTAATTTGAAGAAATTATAGCGACATATTTATTTAAAATAGAGAAATATCAGACCTCGTTTCAATACTTCAAAAACAATATACATGACATCCGTATATACAGAACTAATACGATAAATTAATAAATTGATCCAACATTTTAAAGAAGAAATTTACAAGCATCGAGACAAGATGGTATGTAAAAATATCTCATCCCATAATCACCGAGAGCTCATGAAGCATTCACAATAATGAACACAAATAAGATGAACATGACAGTGACAGATTCCCTCCATCGAACCTCCACCTGAAGAACCGTGAGTGTCCGTACGTTTTCTGACGTGGCCGGTTCAGATTTTCGTGATAGCCATTTCTTTTGGTCTCTTCGTCTCATCATCGTCATTTGGAAAAATGATGATGTTGAAAATTCCTTTTAGCCCTTCGCTTTCTATAATTGCATCATTTAGGCCATTTTCCATAAAGAAAATCAATTTCTATGGACCATAGCTTAATTAAGGTTGATGGAGAAAACTGCTTTTAAATGAAGATCACTAAACTATCACTTCTTTGGATTATTTACCTATTTCATAGAGAAGTTGGAATGAGGTAAATAAAACTCTTTGCAACATTAAAATGATAGGGTAAACACCCCTAACTTCAAAAGCTATAGGTTAGACTAAGAAAAAGGTAATGTAGATCGTGGATAGTCAAACTGAAGGAGTTTGGAAAGAGTTTTCTTCAAGTTTTGGAGCTAAGTTTGGAAAATGTGGTCATCTAACCTGGAATTAGGACACCGATAATGTAACATGAGTGTGATATTTTATTTGGGCAGCTGCCGCTTTCACTTGGTCAAGAAAATGTACAATCTCTTTGATCGGCTTTTGTCGATAGGATTGGCTTTTCTTAGCAGCTAGTTGGCTGTTTTTGCCTTTTGTCATAAATAAGCTGAATTTGTTTTGCAGGGCCACAAGCATGCCACATCTGCCTTCACGTCTTAACCACGTACTATTCTCCACCTGCTTTTTTTTTTTTCTTCAGTTTTTGTTTTACAATAAAGAATTCACAATTATTTTTTATAATTGAATTTCTATACACAATAACTTTATAAATAATATATTTAAACATAAAATAAACTTAATTTCAGCGACTATTTCCAAATCTAAAAATTTTATTTAACCTAAACCCAAAGCCTATAATACTTGAAGATTCTGAAATAGCCTTATCCTACCATTCCTAGCGGCCTTTAGTTTTTACATCCATTTTGTTGGAGAGTTAAATTAAAATATAAAATTGGAAATGAGGCGACAATTCTCAATTTTACTATTCAGTAAATAAGATAAATAAAACCAAAAGCCTAACAATTACAAAGACTAGATAGGGTCGAGACGAGTGGAACGAAACAATCCAAATAAAGATTATTAGTTCTGAAATCTCGATTAGGACAAATCAGTAAATTAGACTCTGAAAGTCTCATTTAAAGGCAATTCAATCAAATCCATCCTTTTTATTATTTACGACTTGGCTTGTTTTTATTGCTGGAGTGTTTCCCAGGATACATAATTCAGTTGAGAATGACAAAAAGTGAAAGACAAAAGAAAGGAGATTTTGTTCTTACCATCAAAGTGAATCCCTTTAGTTATCTGTTTAAGTGAATCCTTGTGGTTAAAAAGGAATAATTAGCTTGAGAAGAAAAATACTTGAATGAAATATCGAATTAAGAGTTGTCGAGACACGCAAGTTAAAGATAAAAACTTTATAAAAAAAATTTGCAACAACTGAAGGACCATATTATCCTTTGTTCATTAGTGAAACGGTCCACTCATGATTATGTTTCTTTCCATTTCCACACTGATTTAATTACACACGGAAACTACATACAGTTCTGACGAATTCTGCATGTACAGCACAATTTCCAAAATAAATGCAAATATCGAAAGAAGGAAAATTAAGAAGAATTTATTGAGAGGAATATTATATATTGAATTAAAATGAAACAACAATGAAAATTTATCAAAATTGTTTTCCAAATCCAAAAGAATAGACAAAGGTGGACAGAATAGACAGCGCCTAGTAATAGGAGGTGGGGTGGGGGCGAGAGGATACGTGGAGAAAGCCTTGTGTTGACAGAAGAGAACTGAAGCGCGGTTTAGTCTTTTAGAAACCGTACGGCTGACCCCACAGTGCCACGTGAATCGTCTTTGTGAAGGATGCCCATTGCCCATCGCTCGACTCCTTTTCTTTCTTTTTCGGTATTTTTTTTGGACCAACCACCTTTTTTTTTTTTAGCTCTTCTCACGCGCAAAAGAAGAACAAATTGGGAGCATTCATCAAAATTGATCTAATAAGAACTCATAGAACATGTCATATGTAATTTTGACAGCTAACAAATATTTGAAAGGTTTTATAACATATTCAATTCAAGTTTGAATTTAAAGATCTTATCCACATGCAAATTTACTATTGCGTAAATGAGATTTCTCATTTCTGTTTGCTTTCATTTATATTCTGTAAATATTCCTTTTTTAGATTCACGCATAACTTAATAAAGTTAATTTTCAACAAATACTTTCTCAGCAATATGTTGCAGTGACGTTAGATATGTAGGGAAAAAAACTGTTTTAACTTTTAAAATGTATATTCATATCTGACATGGACTCTGCGAGGATAAGTTAATGTAGCAATCTATTTCAGATACGCAACTAGGGAAGAAGCGTGCCCATGAACTTCAGTCTTGATGTTGCATATGATAAGAAAATTCAAATGGTAACATTTGATAAGGTGGAGATAATGAGAAGCGTGCTACGTTAAGTGACACAAATAATCAAACAGGAAGTGACTAATACAAATTTCTTATGTTCAACAGAAGGTGATGGGGTCTGCATTGATAAGGCCACATCAACACAAATCAATGTCTCAATCGCTGATCTAGAAGCATATAACTTATAAATTCCCCACATAAACCATCCAACTTTCCTTGACCGCCAAATAATTTCATGACAATGGTATACCTTGAAGCAACTGATGGTTTTCTTTGACACATTTTTGGCTTGTCCAGTTGTTATCAGGGTAAAATATGACCATTTCCTACAGCTCTGGCATGCGTTCTTCAAGCTATTGTTAAATGTTCAAAAGTAGCATCTTTGAAGGTTTTGGATTCTTCCTCTTCCAAATATGTGTGCTGTAATGTTATAACAAGTATGACTCCAAATACATTCATAATACTATGGGAGCTTTTCTTTCTGGTTGGCGGCCCCAGAAGCCGTCGCTATTATATTGGAGCAGAAGAGGTAGATAGAAGATATTGTTGACCTTTTAAAACTATTGGCTTTCCAAGTTCTTTACCAGAGTGAAGCGATTGGGCCCGGAAAATAAAATTTCAGGTATAGCTGAAACCTGAATCCTCTTGATTTTCAATAGAACTATATATATATCCCAACGTTGTTAAAGTCTTGACGAGATATATCTTCTGGAAATTGTTGGGAAATTATCAAATTTAGGTTAAAGAAAGCGACAAAATTACAATGCTATATAATCTCCTTTTCCAAAGTCGTTGGTGGCGTTGGTTGTTTAATGTAACTTTGACCTAACTATTATGGGGAAGGAATAGTTCCACCAGAGAGAGTTAAAAAAGCATTAACAGATAAAAGATGGACATATATTGCTGAAATTTTAATTAGTTACAACGAATTACTAAAAAAGAGATGAAATTGAAGATTTATCAACACACTCATAACTTTCACTTTTTTTTAGTTAGGATATTTTGTATATTTAAGTTATAATTCAAGTGAGATAGAATAGAACTCTTTTGCACATTTTGATTTTATTATTATTATTATTATTATGTAAGATATATTAATTCCATATAATTAAATTATTCTTAAGCTGTTGAGTTTAAAATCAAATCAAATTTAAAAATTAGTTACTTAATCAATTTATCTCACTCAAATAAATATTAATTCAAATCAAATTTAAACAAACTCTTTTTTAGTTTTTTAATCGATTGAACGCACTCAAAGCAATTTCACATAAGCATATGCTCTTTATATAATTGCATAACAAATACGTTCTTTCATGAATTAAACTCGAAAATTAAAAATTTTAATGTTAATAATCATTTACTATAACATATTGATTTAAAAATTAAGTAAAAAAATTTAAATATCAAGTTTGAATTATATGAAAAGCTTAGAAAAAATTAATCGCAATCTAATGTTTATATTTATTTTAAATTATAATTTTCATCCATATTTATTTTGAATTAATTAATATTTAATGTTTTATTATATCTTATTAAAATTATAAATTTTTTATTATTTATTTAATTTATTACTAATTGTATATATTATTGTGAGAAATTGTATTTTATTTAAATTTTCTATAATTATTTTTATTTAACAAATACTTTGATAACTTATTTATATTTTAAATATTTACTAAAAAAATTTTAAAATATGAATATTTAAATTTAAAATTTTACAATAAATTAAGTTTTGATTTAAATAATGAGGTCGATCGTGTTAGTCAAATTAAGTACAAATATAAATACGTTTATATTTGTACTTACATGCTTATATATTACATCATCAATTCTCTTTCATTTATCATTGATAATTATAAATATTTTTTTCTTAAAATTTTCAAATTTCATTCTATTTAGGTGGAGATTGAATCCAAGCCTTTTACTGTTATTTTGATCCCCGACGTCATTGATAATATGTAGGAACAGAATTAAAAGAATTTAATGTATATATACTATTTAATCGGAAGAATACAAAAACGATTATTCTTCTTCTTTAAACCACACGTTAGTTGAAAAATAAAGTTGTGATGATTTATATTTCTATGAAGACGCAAACCGATAAGTCAATGCAATTCATATGAAATATCTAAATTTGAAAGGTAGAAAAAATTTCGGTTTACCAGTTTGGTGACTGATGTAGATGGCCACCTCGAGGGTCTAGGTTGAATCGTCCACAAGCACAAGGCATGTGTAGGGTTCGTTGTACTTTGACAGAACACGGTTAGCTACACAAATCAGCTAGGTTAATCGCTGTTCAAGTAGCTAGAGATTCCAAAGCCAACCCAGTATTGGAGGTTTGGTCCTACATCAATATTTCTCCTATCCACTCCTCTCTTCTATTACATATATAATTGTATAAAAGCATCCTCATCACATGCCATACGGTCCGTTTTCTTGCTTTATGACTTGGGACGGTACGCCTGCTTAATTCAGTGAAACACAGATGTAAAAATGTAACATAGCATATAAAACGAATAACACAAAATTGAAAAGGACGAAAAAAAAGCTAAACAAGCAAATTAAAAGAAATTAAAGATTCCATATTGTGTTGTATATAACAGTCCTAGAAGGATGGGACATATGGTTTGGGCAGTTATTATATGGACTGGATTTTGGGTTCTTTCATGAGGACCTTTGTCTCAATCCCAAGTGCTCATATGTGCAAAGATTTTTCAGTTATTGATTGGGCTTAACCATTTACATATTGGACCGTATTATTTACTTTGATTAGTTCTATTCTTTTTTTTAATTTTCATAAGTTCCACTTCCGACCCTTTTAGAATGTCAATTCTTCGAGTTGAAATTTAACATGTTGATGCTTTCGTTAATTTTAACGTATACAAAATATTTTAAATAAAATTTAAGTATATTAAAATTTTAATGAAATTAATTCGTAGTCAATTAAATATCACCTCATAATTCACTTGATATTTTTATTTTTTTAAATTTAAAATAGATCTCTTTTATTTAAAATGTATAATAATAAACTCAATGCCATGTGTAAAAAGTGAGACTTATTTTAAATGGCTTTTCTTTCAAATTTTCCAAAATTTTTTTGATATAATTCAAAATAAAAAATAGAGTAAAAGCAAGGATTCAAATCAAACTAATTTTTTAAATTACATTTTGTAGTAATTTATACAGTGATTCAAATATTTTTATGTTTTAATTTTATTTTTGATGTCCAAGGATTTAAAAAATTAATTACTTCTACTTCCTTGCGTTGACGTGCTTGGGTCCATTTGCGGTGGCGGTGGAGAAGAGCTAGGGGTTTTGGAGAACATCTTAGTTGTTGATTGGAAGATGGAATTCCTGGAATTTGTAGTTGTTGAAGGGGAAGCTCCGTTCTTTTGTTAATTGTGTCACTTTGATCATCTATGGCTTCTTAGATGATAATGACATATATCAGAATCCCCCATGTAATAGCTTCTCTGATAGCTCCAATGTTAGTCTTGAACCCAATCATGGCGAAGAAGAGCAATAACAGGAGTCCTGAAACAAAGTCCTCAAGTTTCTATTTGAGTGTCACACCTAGTGGTCCGTTTGGGATCACAAGTCTTTTAAAGACTGGGTCAGTTTTATCTCATATCATGGACCAGACGAGTCATGGGTTTGGGTTCATAACAGACCCATAACCCAATACACTTATAACTTACAACCCACGCACACTTATATCACACACACATCAGTGGCGCACATTCATATCACACAGATCAGCGATACACCACACGAGTCACTGTCCTTTTATTCCCTTGCATTTTTGTACATATCATCACAGCTGTAAATACAGTTATAGGTACAGCAACACAATAGCCAATAGAATGTTTTCCTTTCTAGTATAAGAAGACCACCTCTGCACATACTCAAGGTGTGATGAAATAATAGAAGAAAATTACTTCATTAACAATCTTTATTTTTTCATGGTATCAGAGCACTGGGTCTAATCCACCTTACCACCAAAAATGTCGAATATAGCTGAAAGTGAATCCAGCCACCTCGATCCCACAAACCTAGAGAAGTATTCTATAATCAATACAAAAAATGCTGGAGCAGTCCTAGTCACCACCCCCTTTAATGGGAACAACTACCTAACATGGAGCAAGGTGATGATGATAGCCCTTTGTGCCAAAGACAAATTATCATTTATCGATGGAACATGCATTCAGTTAACAGAGGACAGAACCTTGCTTACCAGATGGACGAGGGCAGACTCCATGGTCAAGTCCTGGATTTTAAACTCGATGAACAAGGAGCTGGGAGATGCTTTCTTGTCATTTTCTATAGCCAAAAAGCTTTGGGATAAGCTGAGGGGGAGATTCGGGAAGGTCAATGGTCCACTGCTGTATCAGATAGAGAGGGATATCAGTCAGCTCAAACAAGGTAATCTCACAATTTCAGCATACTACACAAAGTTAAACAAACTTTGGGATGATCTATCTAGCCTAAGCCTGATACCCACTTCCACCTGTGATGCTGCGAAAGCAATCACTACCAAAGAAAACACACACAGACTAGTGCAATTTTTGATAGGCCTAAATGAAGAATATGAACACGTTGTGAACCAAGTCATGCTAATGGAGCCTCTACCCATGGTGAATAGAGCTTATGCCATGATGCAGATGGTAGAAAGACAAAGAACAGTAAGTGTAAGTAATGAGAACAACATGAATGTAGCTATGATGGAAAAACACCCAAATTCAACACAAAGAGAGGGGGCAGAAACAACAACAGTAGTAAGAAGGCACTCACAAGAAAAGAAGGCAAGTATTGTGAAAAATGTGGAAAGGTGGGGCATATCGTAGAAGCTTGTTTCAAAATCTATGGAGTGCCTGAGTGGTATAAGGAGTTGACTGGACAGAAAAGTAAAGCTAATTTAGCCGTGGTTGGTGACTCCCATGCAGACACACAACATGAACATAGTGAATGCACCGACAGGAGTGATCAAATCCCTCAAGGTCTAGCCACATTCATACAACAAGAAATATCCAAAGCAATTAAAGGAAAGGGCACAAGTGAGGTAAAGTTGGGAGGTCTTGCAGATTTCGCAGGTAATGGCTACATTAATGCACATACTGCAAAAAATACATGCAAATGGTTGATTGACTCAAGCGCAACATCACATATGATCAAGAACCTAAATTTCTATCATAAGCACAACGTAAACAAAATGTATGACCCTGTTTTTCTCCCGAATGGCACAAAACAGCAAGTGAGACACATATGCCAAGCCACCATCAGTGATAAAATCACACTCGATGAAATTTTACGCATACGAAACTTTTTCAAAAACCTACTTTTAGTCAATAAGCTCACCACACAAAATGATGTAGCTGCCATATTCGTATCTAATAATGTATTTTTGCAGGACCTTCAGACTAACAGCATCATAGCAGCTATCAAGGCTAGGAGTGGGTTGTATGAGCTGAACACAGACAACCTATTACCCCCAGGGACCCTGAAAGGTCCTTCCTTAGACTTCTACAAAACCAAAAATGTTGCTTTTAGTGTTACTATTTCCTCTGATGTTTGGCATAATAAATTAAGACATGTCTCTAGAGAAAAGATGCAACATATCAATAAAATCAAGTTTTCCATTCATGATTTGTCTGACTGCCAAGTATGTCCTATATCAAAATAACATAGGAAACCCTTTCCCAAACATAAAATAAAGACCACAAGAACCTTTGAACTCTTGCACATGGATCTATGGGGGCCCTATCGAATTCCTACTTCAAATGGATCACAATTCTTCCTCACCATTGTAGATGATTACTCTAGAGCTACTTGGACATTTTTACTCCGACACAAAAATGAAACCTAGCCTACCATAACCCAATTTATCAAATCCGTGGAGAAACAATATGATACAAGGGTCCTGAGAATACAAACTGACAATGGAAAAGAATTCATAAACCATGAATACAGAAGGTACTTTGCAGAAATGGGAATAATGCACCAGAAAGTTGGCCATACACACCACAACAAAATGGTGTGGTGGAAATCAAGCACAAACATCTGCTCCAAATAACAAGAGCCTTGCTATTCACAGCAAACCTACCTAAACATTTTTGGGGAGAAGCCCTTCTCACAACCACCTATCTTCTAAACAGAACCCCAACTAAGACCCCACAGTGGAAGACACCATATGAAAAACTAGATAAAAGGGAACCAACCTATGATCATCAAAAGATTTTTGAGTGTTTATGTTTTGCACTAGACAAGGCCCTAAATAGAACCAAGCTAGACCCTAAGGCTTCAAAATGTGTCTTCCTATGATATATGCCAGACTACAAAGCATACAAAGTCAGGGACCTTGAGACAAAACATGCTTTCAACTTAAGGGATGTAACTTTCCATGAAAGCACCTTCCCCTTTGCCAATGCCCAAAACAGACCAGAACAAAGACCATCACCATTGTTCCTTTGCATCACAACAGATAGTGATGTAGAGCCATCAGGTGACATGCCCAGGACTCTAAGTATACAGCACACAAAAACCATACCAGAAATCACAGAAACCTTATCACCGCCCTATAACATTACAGAACAACACACAGCTCCAGACAATCATGTAAGGAAAAGTCAAAGGACCCACACCATATCAAGATACCTTAATGATTATGACCTTCAAGCCTCTGCTCATCAATCTGCTGTTGTCCTTGATACCTCTAATGTTGCTTTGAGAGTCTTTGGTCCTGCAGGAACAGAAGAAAGCAAGAAGTCAATGTTGGACCCCGAACCTTTCTATTAAATGAGAGATTGTTGGCGATTATTCATGTGTAGAGAAAAGGAAAATTCTTG
>JAOSBK010000205.1:7573428-7585628 GCA_027568895.1 Erythroxylum shatona | reverse complement strand
TTGTCATTTCAAATTACTCATTTAAATTTTAAAAATACCAAAAACAAGTCCTTAGTGTTATTTTAATTCGTTGCAAACTTTAGCGGTAGTTTTTAAAATCAACCCCATTTTATTGTTTAGTTTGCATTGCAATTAATTATTTAGGAAATTAATTTCACTTTTGGTTCCTCAAGAGAACGACCCGAGGTTACGCTATACGTAATCCTTGGTTAAATTTTTGAAGTAACCCCAAGGCGACAATCTGACAAAAAGGTTATTTCAATCATCACAACTGTAAATACAGTTATAAGTACAGCAGCACAATAGCCAATAGAATATTTTCCTTTCTAGTATAAGAAGACCATCTCTGTACATACTCAAGGTGTGATGAAATAATAGAAGAAAATTACTTCATCAACAATCTTTATATTTTCAAACTCCAAACACAAAAGCTCGAAAAGCAGCACGTGTTCTAATGGCGTCAGTGATGAAACTTGAGATCGTCACTCCAACGAGGATAAGGAAGATGTAAAACTCATTAAACGTCTCTACTTTTGGTATTCTTTCGAATCAACCATTAAATGGCTGGCCTGATGTCGAAGATGCAAAAGATGACGAAACGCTTCATTGGAGAATATCACCTAGAGTGTAGCCAGAGAAGTTGTCTCGTTCTCCTCCAAAAGCTACCAGAACCCAAGCGCAACTGTACGGATGTCGTTAACAAGAGCTGAAGAGATGCGAGCTTGCCAAGCTCTGTGTTTACGAGTTTGAGTGCTGCAAATCTTCTCACAAGAACAAGAAATGAAGTGATTGAGAGAGCTACGCCTAGGAAGTTGATCACTGGGCTCTTATGATTCAGTTCTTCGCCTTTGAGAAGAACAAGAAAGCGAGACTAACCAGGAAAGCTAAAATCATAATTAATAATATTTATTTAATTAACTAAGCATTTTATTATTTTAATTAAGTAATTAATTATTTTAAATTAGGTTAAAATGGGTCTTACTTTTTAATCCCACTGTTACCTACTAATTCCATTGTCGCCTAGAAATTAAGATCTATTTTTTAATTTAAAAATTAAAAATAAATATCACTATTGTGATATTTAATTAAAAATTAATTTTATTAAATATTTTGTTTTCTTAAATTTTGTTTTGAATGTTTTTGTAAATATTAAAATTAATGCATAACGTTATCATTCAATTTGTCTTCTAATTCAAACATTAATGTTGACTATTATAGCGCAAACGTTAATATCGAAAATGCCCTTTTGCATAGAAACTTACCAATTTTTTCATTTTTTGTTCTTATGCCACTAAACTACGTCGTTTTTGAGATATAAAATAGAAAAACCCGTCCGTCGCGTCGTTTACACTCCGCAAGCCAGAAGCCAAGAAGCTTGCCAAACGTCGCTCTATCTACTCTAGTTATTAGCGTCGTTTTGCTCATCTTCGCTGTCGTTTTTTGTTCCTTCCGCTTCGCCGTCGCTGAAGTCACTCTTAAGCATTACTGGTTTCCAGTACCTGAATTTTTGGGCCACCGGCCACTGTAAGTGAATTTCTACTCTAATTTATCTATCCTGAATTTGTTAGATTTTTCATTTAAAATGGAACGAGGGCTTCTATTGAAATGTAGCTTCGACAACTAATTTCCAAAGTAACTTTCCTATGGGTAGTGTGGATTATAAATCTACGAAGTCAGTTGCTGTTAAGTTATGTCTCAATTTCAATGGCTCCAAGAATTCACTCATGACCCTTAAGTGTTAGAAATCGATTGCCGATATAGTACGTTGTCGATGATTCCTTCGTCTATATAGATATAATTTTTGTGTGAATTGATTACTTTCAAACACCAACTCATGAATTAATAATTGGAATAGCGAAATCCCTAACTTGGTAAACGAGTTTTATAGAGCAACGGTTCAGTTAATAGTAATTGTGTGTATCAATTTGTTCCCTTTCTTCAGCAATTGCTACTTCTACCGTACGAATTGCTCTGTGCGTTAGACTGGTTTGTTGATTGATTGAGTTGCTAGTTTGTGTCTTTTGAAATGATCTTGTGGTTGGTCCGAGATGTATTCAATTGTGGCATTCGATGGCTCATTTCCATCGATTTGAATAGCCTTTTTGGCAATGGCATAATTTGGTCTACATCCAGCTTTATGCCTTTATGGTACAAGAAAGTGAACAAAGACTATCATTAGATTTCTCTCTACATCAGTCTTAAAAATATTGTTTTCCTCTTCATAGTTACCAAATTCCAACCAGAAACCAAGTCATCATGTTCTCTTAACTCTCCAGGATATTAATACTAACCCTGAAGAGCCTTCAGAGCTAATGAAAGGGTAATGTGGGGCTCTATCAAACTATTCCTGCCCCCATCAAAGCAGCAAGTATAAGATGATGAGACAGCAACTTGCATTAGTGGACAAGAAAGCTGCAACATTTGACCTGAGAGATTGGAAGTGAGGCATTATGTCGGCCTATATGTATATATATATGAGGCCTTGGTGCCTTGTCATCTCCTTTTCACTATATTGAAATCCTATATATATATATACACTTCTCACAAGTGAACTGGAGTTGGTTTGGAGGATAGCAATCCATTGAATATTTTAATTGGCTGATGTGCATTTCTAAACTTGTTTCTTGGGACATTCTTTGAATGGTTCCAACCTCTTGCTAAATTTGACCTGTGAGATTGGAAGTGAGGCATTAGTCGACCTATATGTATATATATATGAATATGAGGCCTTGGTGCCTTGTCATCTCCTTTTCACTATATTGAAATCCAATATATATATACTTCTTACAAGTGAACTGGAGTTGGTTTGGAGGATAGCAATCTATTGAATATTTTAATTGGCTGATATGCATTTTTCCACAGCTGAAGTTCTCCTAAACTTGTCCACTGACTTGGTGCTGATTAGGCCATAAGGGTGCATCCCCTTGATAAACCTACGTCGTTCCACTCTTTAATATCCATTTGTCATTATAAGCTGTTTCAATTAATTTAAATGTGGCATGCTAGCATTTCATTTGGGCCAACATTTGTATTCTACTGAATTCCTTCCTTTTTTTTTTCAAAAATAACCAAAAAAAATATTTGCAAAAAAAACTTCTCTGAGAATCATAAAGAAGTTTCCCTTAAAAATTTCCTTAACATGATTACTCAAAAGTTGATGGTAAACTTTTGTCACGACCTATTAATGTAACTGTACCTATAGATATTGTTACCAAGCAATTCTTATAAGAGATAAAACGATAAAAAGAGAAGATTTAGGAGAACAAAGAAATTAGGGGGGAGTCTCGTGTGGGTCATTGTTTGCATTTCTGGAAAGATACTTGGCCAAGAAAAGCCCATCAAATTACAAAATTGTTCGCAAGGGGTATCCCGCGGGTACGTAGAAGGTTTAAGCGATGAAGATATAAATCGATTTAAAACTGAAAGGCGTGTGGCTATTGAAATTTCCAAGGGTAAGTCCACTCCACTGAAAGACAACCAGGCAGGTTTTATTCACAGATCACTTGTGAGCCAGCTATTTTGCAATTAACAACATATACACTTTTGGTGGGTCCTTTTGAATATACCATCAGACCTTTCGTGTTTAAGCCTCGATGCGGCGAACTGGATTCCATGTTGTTCGCTATTTTGTAATATTTCTCAACCAATGGAATCTTGCTTGCCCCTTATGCTCATCCAAGAAACCAAGATTTTTAATCATATTGGCCCTTACAGATTAAACTAAAAGTACACACTCCGAAATGTCAACACCTGACACCTTATAAGTAACCTATGCATCTTGTCTGTAATATTGCACTCTTTTTTCTGCTTAATTTGTTCCATACATTTCTCCTAAGAGCTACCTAGCTACAGACAGAGTAAGATTTTAAAGATGGCTGATATTGAGGGATCTCCAGGAAGCTCCATGCATGGAGTGACTGGCAGAGAACAAACATTTGCTTTCTCAGTTGCTTCACCTATTGTCCCAACAGATACAACGGCAAAATTTGCCCTGCCAGTGGATTCTGAGCACAAGGCCAAAGTTTTCAAGATTTTCTCTTTGGCTAATCCACACATGAGAACCTTCCACCTTTCATGGATTTCATTCTTTACTTGCTTTGTGTCCACCTTTGCAGCTGCACCACTTGTTCCAATTATCCGTGACAATCTCAATTTAACCAAAGCGGACACAGGAAATGCTGGGGTTGCTTCTGTCTCTGGAAGTATATTCTCCAGGCTTACCATGGGTGTAGTTTGCGACCTACTTGGCCCAAGATATGGCTGTGCTTTTCTGATCATGCTATCAGCTCCTACTGTCTTTTGTATGTCGTTCGTGTCCAATGCTGGAGCGTACATAGCCGTTCGTTTCATGATTGGATTCTCTCTAGCGACGTTTGTATCGTGTCAATACTGGATGAGCACAATGTTCAACAGCAAAATCATTGGACTTGTCAATGGAACCGCCGCGGGATGGGGTAACATGGGTGGTGGTGCAACTCAGCTTATAATGCCTTTGGTTTATGACTTGATAGGTAAAATTGGTGCCACTCCATTCACTGCTTGGAGGATAGCATTCTTTGTTCCGGGTTGTCTTCATGTGATTATGGGCATCTTGGTCCTGACTCTAGGCCAAGACTTACCTGATGGTAATCTGAGTACCCTACAAAAGACGGGTGAAGTTAACAAAGATAAGTTCTCCAAGGTCAGCTTCTTTTGGAAACTCATCCACGTCTTTATCCTTGAATTAATGCTTTACCTATCTGAAAGATAATTAACTTCTTATCTGATCTTTCATTCAGGTGCTTTGGTACGCTGTCACAAACTATAGAACATGGATCTTTGTTCTCCTTTACGGCTATTCCATGGGAGTTGAATTGTCCATTGATAATGTTATTGCTGAGTACTTCTACGATAGGTTAGTCGAGTTGTTTCATTCTGAGTCGATCTTACTTGAACTACTTCGCAGAAAATTAACTTGAGAACTTTTTATCTGGAACGTAACAGGTTCGATTTAAAGCTTCATACAGCTGGAATAATTGCTGCTACTTTTGGGATGGCCAACCTCGTTGCTCGTCCCTTTGGCGGATATTCGTCGGACTTTGCAGCCAGATACTTTGGCATGAGAGGAAGATTATGGGTTCTTTGGATTCTCCAAACTGTAGGAGGAGTGTTCTGCATATGGCTTGGTCGTGCCAGTTCACTTCCGATTGCTATATTGGCCATGATTCTCTTCTCCGTCGGGGCTCAAGCTGCATGTGGAGCAACATTCGGGATAATACCCTTCATTTCTCGACGATCTTTGGGTGTCATTTCGGGCCTAACTGGGGCTGGTGGGAACTTCGGATCTGGTTTAACACAATTAATCTTCTTTACAAGCTCAAGTTACTCAACCGCAACAGGTCTGTCCCTGATGGGTCTGATGATTGTTTGTTGTACACTTCCTGTGACGTTGGTACACTTCCCGCAATGGGGTAGCATGTTGATTCCACCTTCAAAAGACTCTGTGAAATCAACGGAGGAATTTTACTATGCTTCAGAGTGGAATGAGGAGGAGAGGCAAAAGGGATTGCACCAGAACAGCATAAAGTTTGCCGAGAACAGTCGCTCTGAGCGTGGCAAGCGTGTTGCCTCCGCTCCGACTCCGCCAAATTCCACTCCAACTCATGTCTAGTTAGTCACGACCATGAACATATATATATATATATATTTCAAAGGTCAAATCCTTTATCTTTAGAACCAAGGAGGTATTAAATTCCCTATTGCAATTGCTATTGTTAACCTTTTTCTTTCGATTAAAGTTTAAACTCAGAAGTTTAAACGCAACAAAACTCGGATAGATTTTCGAGAGATTAACGAAGTATTCCATACGCATGACGTTCCTGGTTTGTCAATGTGAAATAGACAAAGGGTTGTTGGTTTATTCTCACATCCATATACGAAGTATTCCATACGCATGACGTTCCTGGTTTTTAAATGTGAAACAGACAAAGGGTTGTTGGTTTATTCTTGCATCCATATATCCTCCCATACATAAGACAAGAACTTGAGAGCTAATGGAAGAACCATCCTGCCAGTAATTATCCATATTGCAATCGTGATTGGAAATTTAAAAAAAAAAGACATTATGGTAATTTTCTTATCTGTGCTTAATTTCAGAAAGCATGATTGTTGTTGGATTGTAGAACACAATAATTGGAACACAAGTTTTAAACAATAAATATATGAAGAAATTGGAAAAGTTAATTTAACCTTATCTTCTAACTGCTAAGTTTAGCCCTCTTAGTCATATTTTATTATAATATGACTCTCATAATTTGCTTGATAATTTTATTTTATATATAATACTCAGGATGATTACGAGGATACCCTATGTTTTTCCATTTACATCTTATCATATTTTACTTCTCTCTATATCTGTATGTATTGTCGATATATCTTATTCTAAAATTCAAATTGCCCCGTTTTGTTATTGCTTTTTGCATGTATAGCGATCTGATTCTTGTCTTGTACGTTAGCTCAAAAGTCGAGCCGTTACTGAATTACCATAATATTCAACGACGAGTTTACAAGTCTTACAAATCAGATGACAAAATAATTATTGTCTCAAGCTTGTCTCTATAACAACAAAACGAATAATATCTTTTAAAGCAAGATGTAAAGTGTTAAACTGCTTAATTATTATTTAACTGAAAAAACTTTAATATAATTTGAAGCACCCCTAAACTTAAACATACCTAAAACGTATCCTGGAACATGACTTTAATTGCTTATGAATAGAACTTAAACAACTAACAATTGAGGATGCTAATAATAGAAAATGAACTTATTAAATTTTTGATCACGTACACTTTAACACTTCTCCATATTGCATAAATATATGACTCCTAGTTTATTTTTCAAACACTTAATTTTTACTAACGGAAGTGTCTTTTTAAATAAATTTATACTTACTTAGGTCATTAACTCCCTTATAAAGTGATAAATTGAAATATTTGTCACAACAATAGTTAATTGATTTTCACAGAAGATAACTGTTCCACCATGTTGCTTTTGTTTTGTTTTGCTAAGTATTCATTTCAATTAAATTTTGTGAAGTTGGTGAAGTGACAATTATGTAATGCTTCTGATGAGGAGAAGAATACTAATGGTTACTTTTTTGAACTCGAGTCAAGAGTGAAAACCTATTTAGATATGCTCTTCTGGTTGTCCAGTGAACCTAACCAAATACTATTAAAAAAAATCACACCACTAGAGGATATAGCGGGGTTTAGCTGCCCACGCCTTATTACGTAATTTGTTTGTTTTACTTTTTATTTAATAAAAAAAATCACACCACTCAAGATTGTTACTTTTACTGTACCAAATCCTCCAAGTATTAGTGCCCTTTAAATAGTTGAGCACCTTTTTTGTATAAGCATATTGAATATTACTTGGATTTTTTCATGAATCATGGTAACTAGTTAGTTTCTTGCATGATATATATCTGGCCCTCTATTGGGTAAATATAATATGTTTCCAATCAAATTTCGATAAATATGTTTATAAACTCTTTCATTCACATTCTCTAAGCTGAATTTTTAATTGGAGTCCTTCCAGAATACAATCTTACATAAGAAATTTCACAAGTGATTGACATATTTCTTTGGAATGACAAAAAATTCAGCACCATTTTGAGTCTAAAAAATAGCTTATTAAATTCAAATCGGTCATATTAAACTCATCAATTATCGAGCTTTTAAATTCCTTCAACAACCATTTGTTCTTAAACACAAAATTAAGTACCTTAAGAGCCCGTTTAATTTTTGTCTACAAATTTGACCCACTTAAACTCTTTCCAAAACCAATATTGCTAAATTAGCCATCAATCCTTAATTATCAGGCTTTTGGTATTTGTCTAAGGTCATACAAGGCTCCTGAGCCAATAGAGATTGTTCTCTTGCTCTTTAACTTCATAACTTATTAGGTGGTCTACTAATGGTTTCTCTTCTAAAAATCAATTTAAAAAATGAAAATGTGACATGAAATTGATAAACATACTACTGATATTGTAAGCAATAGCTAAAATAAGTTTAGTTTGTGTGAAACTTAGTAATAAGGACAAAATTGTCATTGAAATCAATACCTTTAAGTTGCATGTAGCTTTAAGCAATCAATCATGTATTTGTTAGTTTATGCCCTATAGTCAATTGGTGAGTGTCAAATCAACCAAAATTAACCTACTTAGAATATTAACGTAGCACAATGGAGTAATGTCATCTTCTCAGGGAATGGTGATTTATCTCTTTTAAACAATTAAGTTATAAAAAAGGAAACTTAATATTAAAAATAAAAAATGAATTGATTTGAAATTTAATAAAATAGACTTTTAGTTAAAGGAATTTATTTCCTCCTTGATTCATGCAATTGATCATTGATACAAAAGTAATTCAACATATTCATGAATAAATTGGTTTTAGTTATTAAGAACATATCTATAATAACCAATCTTTCATTACTTTATACAGTAATCACGAACAGATCGAATAATTACTCCCTAATCAAAAAACAACCTCAGAGGCAGCTCGTAAGATTTAACATTTTGATATCTTAAAATGTAGAAAGACCCAATTCTAACCAACAAACTCAACAAAAGTTTTATTGCAATTAGATTAATTGATTCAATGACATATATTAAACTTCTTAATCAGGAAATAAAATTAAGTCAATTGCCACTTATTAAAATCAACAAACAATTACAGATTCATCGTTTTCATTGGCAATAGATTATTTAAACTTTATCAGATATATGCATCTATTCAATAAAACCTAAAATCATCATAAAATCAGTGAAATTAAGGAATTAATTAAATATCCATGCATAATTAATTCAATAAAATATTCAATCTCACAATCGGTTTAGAATCAAGGCTTCAATATAATCCTTTAATTAGAATAAATAAATTAGTTACAAGTCATTAAAAAGAAAGAACGCATGCATATTATTGACAAGTAATTATCATACCGTAAAAGTTTAGAGGAAGAAAAACGATGGAAAGCCCCTCGGTAAAAAAAAACTCCAAAAAAATATGCACGTCTTCTATCCCTTGATGGTAGAAGGTGGAACTAGCGTAGACATCTCCAATACCTACTCCACTGTCGTTTGTTGCCAAAACTCTAGAAGACGTCCTCGTATATTTCGAAAAACTCTAGCAGCTGCTGCATCACTTTATTTTTAAAAGTCGCCCTTGTATATTTTTTCTATGCCTAGACTTACGTACGTTCCTGTAAGGTTCCGATCATGCATCTCATACATAATATATATCAAATATATGTAGCGGAAAATAAAACGAAACCTTAAAAAATAGATCTACTCGTGCATATAGATATAGAAAACAAAAATATGAAATGTAAAATGTTTACAAACCTTTCGAATGATCCCCTTTGTTCTTTAATATTTTTCACGTTGGGTTGTCGTAAACTATAACAATCAATGTAGACTGTCTCTAATGAAAGTCCATACGAAGATAGAAGGATGAAAATTCACTAGGAGATGGCTAGAATTCTTTCTTTGTGCTAGCAAAGACAAGAACTCTTGTGAGAGTTGGAGAGAAAAAAGAGTGTGTGTGTGAGAAAGAACCTTTCTTTTATTTTTTTTCTTGTGTCTTACACAAGATGCACAAAAATGATGATTATTTTCTATCCTCTTTGGCCTCCTATAACCCCCATCATTAATGCAAAGTTATGGGAAGTTAATGGTCATGAATATTAAGTATTAATGGAAGTTATGGGAAATTAATGTCATGAATAATATGCATTAATAGAAGTTTTGGAAAGTTAAAGACCAAATTGGCAGCCAACAACACTTGTTTCTAATCTATTCTATGCAACGTTTTCTACCACAATCACATCGCGATACAATCCGAAAATACTCTCTTATATCTTGAATTACCATTCAAGATCATTTTACTCATCCTTCAAATCTCCTATGTGTGTGACTCATTAGATTCCCGGTTATGTTGGCCACTTGAATTAACACTTAGTTCAAGTAAGTTAAAAGCGGTATCTAGCAACATGTCATAACCCCCAATTGACCAAAAAGTCAATGGTTTGACTATGAACCCTTCCATATGCAATGTTGTCATGCAATTCGTCCTTTCATCATCTATCCCCACTTGGTTCAGAGTATGGTCAAAGTATCAACTCCTACTAGACTAACTACATTACATCTAGTCCAAGTGATCTTAGATCTTTATGGAACATATATGCTCATTACTCTATTTATCATTGAAGGCCCTCTTCATGAAACATATTTGCTTTGGATAGAGACTCCCGAGTAATGACCTCGATAAAAGGTCGTAGGTATTATCTCCTTCTATCAGGAGTGGTGAATCCTTTACTGACTACTCAATTACCTCTGAATACCTCAAGTTGTACCCAATCACCACCTTATGAGTAACCCCTAAAAGGCACTGATGAATGGAGTCAAAGCACATGATCAGTATTCTAGATATCCTTGAGCACCTCAAATCAAAGTATACTTGTACTATTGCTATGATGAGACTATCACTGACATTGGGATAAAATATCCTTATGATTATCTCATAGTAGGTCAATCCAATGTACTTACTACCCTTAGTAAGCATCCACATGTTAACTCTAAACACTCATATCTACAACTTATGAGATCTACTACTTGATCCAATCGAGGAGTATAATATGTGCTAGTTTATCAAATTAATGATATCCCATTTCATTAATCCTATGACTAAAGAAAGTTTAGATAATAATATAATTACACATGATAGGAATCTCATTATCATGATCTCATCATGATTTCCTCCATGCTATGTTTTATATCAAGGACTTCATTAAATCCATTTAAGATCAACATTAAATCCATAAATATATAAACATCCAAATAATGAAAAATGTCTTTATTAATCATAAAATGATTTGTACAATAAGTGTTAAAGGCGATTGCCTTTGGAGCACTTCTCTAACAACCTCATCATCCATACTTGGAATCGTTGCATCTGTACTTTTATCATCATCATCATCATCCTGATGAGCTTCCTTTTTCTAATCCCTCTTCCACTTATAACAGAACCTTTTAATGTGTGATGGCTTATCGTAATAATGACACGTCTTCACCTCTTTGTAACCTTTTGATTTTGAACTATTTTTAGACTTGCCATGATCATTGGGACCCCTACTCTTGTTCCTCCCCTTGCTTTCTTTCACGAAAGCCTGCTCGTTGACAACTTCAATCTCCTTTCTTCTTATTTCTTCATTAAACATACTCTCTTTGGTTACATAGAAAAAGAGCACACCTTTAGGAGCTGAGATGTTAATCTTCACCACTAATGTTTCCTAACTATCTGGTAATGAACTCAACAAGAATAAAACTTAGAGCTCATCATCAAGAATGATCTTCATTGTAGTCAATTTCTTGATTATGTTATGGAAATCACTTAGATTCTTTGAAAATGATTTCCCGGTCTTTAACTTTAAGTTCGCAAGCCTCTTATTCAGAGAGACCTTGTTGTGAGCAGTCTTCCTTTTATGCAGACCTTCTAGTTTCTTCCATAACTTAAAAGGATCTATTTCTTGAGACACATGGTTAAGTATGCTTATATCAATCTATTGTCTTATAGTGCCTAGAGTTTTCTGCTTCATCTTTTCCCATTCTTTGTCCGACATCTTTTTAGGTTTTGAAGGAACATCATCCTTCACACCTCTATCCTCACCAATAGGATCAAACAAATCTTTGTATTATATAAGGTCCTCCATCATAGCCTCCATATCAAGTAATTTGATGACATTAACTTGACCATAGAAATACTTCCACTTTTCATTACGATAGCTGTGATATTACTTGTTGGGATGTAGCACCCCACTCCCACATGACTCGAACCTGACATTGATGGTAATATTCGCGTCCGTGCCCAGCAAGAGTGGCGTGCTAAAACACTTAACACATTCATAAATCGGTATAAAGTTTTTTTTTGAACCACAAACACAATATGTGAAAATCGATATTCAAATTGGGCGCACTTTTATTCATAAACATTTTTAATCAACACAATACAATCAATAAAATTTTCTATAGCTAATTGGGCCCCTTTTGTAAACGATCTAGAAGGGGGCTTGAATAGATCTTTAGATTTTTTCGTAAAATTCTACAATAAAATCAGAAGTTAATTCACACAAAAACAATTTAAACAAATTTAATTATAAAGAGT
>JAOSBK010000205.1:7538466-7558195 GCA_027568895.1 Erythroxylum shatona | reverse complement strand
TGAACCCAATAAACAAACCTCTTCTAGTGAATTCAACATAAATCCTAAGGTATTTTAAGGAAAAGATCCTTCACAAACCAACATTAAAATTAGAAAGATGGCTGAAAAGTGTAGGGAGACATCTAATTTTTTTCATTAACTTAAGCATATGAAAATATGATATAAGGGATGTATTCAAAGAAAAGGCAAAGGAATAATATAAAACTTTGAGTTCCAAAATTAAGTTATAACTTAAAAGGATTCAAGATGGGAGTTAACTAATGTTTTAAAAGATTACATATAATTTTCCTCACAATGAAATAGGGGTAAAAGAATTTAACACCTATCCTTACTACGAGTGGGTGCTTCTTAAAGACTAAATATCAGGGCCTACTTAGTGTAATAGGGATTGAAGGAAATTGTGCCATGTATCCATAGGCAATTGTAGAGGTTGAGAATGCCAAAAATAGTTAAATGTCTTTACAGTATTGTAATTTGATGACACATTGAATAAACGAAATAATAGTGAATGGTTATGAACAAAGGATGATGGCATATGATTAATGAGATAAATGATGGTTTTAAATGCCAAAGATTAGTATCATAGATGCATGGTTAAAGAAACTTAAGGTAGAGTTTATGATGTGTTTCGTTTATTTGATGAAATATAAAAAATTAAAAGCATAACAAGAATGATTAATAACACAAATATGTCCTATATGCAGTCAAAAGTTACAATGTCCATACACAGACCACAAGAAGAAAGTAGCCAAAATACATTCTACAATTAAACAAAGTAGAAACAATTAACTAAAGATAGGACCATATTCTGGATCACACCAGAGGCAACCTAACACACGACAAAATTCAAAATCTAACAGACAATAAAAATAAAATAACTAAAAGCAACAGTAAATGCATGTGTAGCCCACAAGAAGGAAGCATCCAAAACATATAAGAAAACCTAATAGACAAAGAATAAAATCTAACAAACCATAATAAACTCAATACAGTATTAAGTTCAATATGGTGACGACTTCGATCGACAATTATTAATGACCATGTAGCGATTGCGACTAATAGGTGAGGCCTTCCCTGGTGACTAATAATTGTTGTCGATGGTCGATTGTAAACAATGGTCAAGGAGGAGAATGGTCGGTGAATTATTTGGGAATTTTAACCACAATAGGGATTTTTTCCCTTAATATCAAACATTGTCATATTAGTTAACTAAATATTAGTTTACTTACTTTATTTTTTGTTTCAACTAATTATTAAGTTAAATCTTATTAAGGATAGCTAATTTGTTTAACTTAAGAAAATAATTAGTTACGTTAATTAGTCAAGTTAATCAACATTAGGATTAATTAAAAAAATGTAAGTCCTATAGTAATAAAAATAAATATTATTTTATTTTTAAAAAAATTAGGTCCCCCCTTGCCACTTCAAATATGACGTGGCACTGTGAGGTCACAAATGAAATAAAAATTATTAAAAGGTGCCAAGTTAGCGTTAAATTGAAACTTAACTGATGGAGTCATCGAACTGGTAGTAATCTATTATAATGGGTAAAATTTTAAAGTTTTCTAAATGTTAAGGTGTTAAGTAATCTCTTTAAAATGTTAAGATTAAACTTGTTGATTGATGCTTAAGGTCAAAATTGACCCTTTTACCTTGAATTGAATTATGTGCTAGTATTAGCATATGTTATATGTTATATATTTGGCAAACTCGTGTAATCAACAAATACCATACTCTTATTTGGGTAAGTATAATTAAGGAGACAGATTTTTTAAATTTTCTAATTTCTTGTAAAATTGTATATATTGTTTCTTCTAAGCTCAATACAGAGACAAAACCTTTTAGTCATCTCCAAATTTGTTTATGACATGTTATTAGAGTCTATCTATGTCACTGTTATGGCTGGAGAAGACAAAAGTAATGGAGTGATACAAACAAAAAAAGATTTCACCGTATGGCATTATAGTGAGTGATAATCCTAGAAGTTTGATAACACCAATTCAATTGAAGGGTGAAAACTATTATGAATGGGCTCATTCTCTATAAATTGTGCTAGGAGCGAGAAGAAATTTGGTTTTGTAGATGGAATAATCAAGCAACCTGATGAGAAGTCTTTAGATTTTGAAAATTGGTGACCTAATAATTCCTTATTAGTCCCTTGGATTATGAATACCATTGAACCTTCACTACGTTTGACTATTTCACACATAGAGATGATGCAGGATCTTTAGGAAGACATACAAGAACACTTCTTGATAGCCAATAGAACACGCATACAACAATTGAAAGTTGAACTTGCTGAATGCAAATAAAGGGGGTTGAGTATAGTCTCTTACCATGAAAAGTTGAAGTAGTTGTGAGAAGAATCGGCAATGTGCAAGTGTGACTTATGCAAGTGTAAAATTGAAACAACATTAGAGAAGAAGTGTGAAGAGGAAAAGTTCATCAATTTCTCATGGGTCTTGATGAAACACTCTATGGAACAGTGAGATCTAATGTACTTGCCTAAGAACCATTGCCAAGTTTAAATAGAGTTTATTCAATCCTAGTGCAAGTGGAGTGTATAAGAACCATTGTTAGTGGGAAGGAGGAATATGATGAAGTGATTAGCTTTGTTGTACAATCTAGATCGAGATCTCGAGGGTGAGGTGAAGGAAAAGACAAGAATTCAATATTCACCATTACAACCGTAAAGGGCATGAACCTAATAGTTTTTTTGAGATAATTGGGTATCCTGATTTGTGGGGAAATCACCCTTAAGGAACAAGAGGAGAAACTAGATAGCATAAGGGAGCATTTATTAATTCTGGGAGCAGAAGATGTGGAAAAGGATTTTAGGCTAATATAGTTCAAGCCTCAACATTAGGAGCAGTGAGTAATATTGTGGTCTCATATGTTGGCAAGAATACTGTTACTAGGCTTCATAATGAGTAATGGGAAACATTGAGGAATTTTTTAAGTGCTACGAAGATGGAAGCAAATGAGAAATTAACCAGTAAGTATTCTTTCTCACAATGGATAATTGACTCAGATATTTCTCATCACATGATAGGATGCTTGGAATGTTTATATAATGTTCAAGATATAATGGAATGTATTATAGGGCTTCTAAATAGGAAGTAAACTACTGCCACAATTGAGGGAACGATGGTGATTAGCAATAAATTGAAGTTGAACAATGCTCTTTACATGCCAAGTTTGATGTGCAGTTTGATTTCTTTATCACAACTACTTAATAAATCAGAATGAATGGTTCAGTTCACTAACAAGTTTTGTGTTATATAGGACGACACTTCAAGGATGTTGATTAGTCTGGGTAAGCAACAAGAGGGCTTTGCTTCTTCCGGGTGATGGTAACTGGAACGACTATGAAAACTAGTGGTGAGAGATCCTTTTATATGTAGCATAAACGGTTAGAACATCCATCATCTAAGGTTGTAGAGTTGATTCCTAATATTGGTTTTAATAGGAATAGTAGTTTATCGAATAAAGTATATGAAAATTTTCTTATAGCCAAACAATCAAGAGATAGTTTTCCTGTTAGTAGTGACAAAACTCTTCCAATTGATTCATTATGATTTTTGGGGGCCTTATCAAACTTCAGTTTTTTACGGTGCAAGATATTTCTTAACTATTGTTAATGATTTTTCATTGGCAACATGGATTTATCTATTAATTGATAAGAAGGAGGTGTCAATGAATTTGTTTAATTTCTTTGCTATGGTAGAGCATTAATTTAACAAAAAGGTGAAAGTTGTACATAGTGATAGTGGTATCAAGTTTAGACGCATGAGTAATTATTTTCATACACATGGCATTGTACATGAAACATCTTATACAAGAACTCCACAATAAAATAGACACGTAGACCGCAAACATAGGCATATACTTAATGTAGCTCGAGCATTACGCTTTCAAGCCAACCTTCCTATAGAATTCTAGGGGGATTGCATTTTGGCTACTGAATATTTAATTAATAGAACACCCTCATTCATCTTGAATGGTAAAATATCATATGAAATTTTACATGGTAAACCACCCTTACTTAGACATTTGTATGTGTTTGGATGCTTGCATTATATGCATAATCAACATCATAAAGAAGAAAATTTTATTAGTCATAATAGAAGATGCATTTTTGTGGGCTATCCTTATGGAAAAAAGGGTTGGAGAGTGTATGACCTAGAGTTAGGTGTATTCTTTGTTTTAAAGGACGTAGTGTTTTGTAAACGTGAGTTTTTTTACTTTACCAAAGATAACGATGGACCTAGTGATATAGAGGATTGGTATGGTGCATATGAGGATATTGATGTGGCTATTATAAGACAAAATCATGTGTCTCAAGAGAATGAGCAATCTATACATGTTAATGGAGATATTATTCCTAATGAAGTGTTAAATAGTAATGTGGGATGTGAGAATAATGAAACTAAAGAAGTCATGAATATTAGAAGTTGTGAGGATAATGAACTAAGAAGGGGTGCAAGAGCTGTCCAGAATGAGGAGCATTTAGGCCATGGACATCAAAATAAAGTGTCATCCACTCATTTGTGAGATTTTGTGAAAAATAATATTTGTAAATTAATCCCCTCCACAAGTTCATCTATTTAATCGCATTCCTTCGTTACGCTATATCCTATAACACATTATGTGAACTGTAATAATTTTTCGATAAGACCCGAAAATTTTTGGCAATTATACCGCCGGAACTAAAACCCAAACTTTTGTTGAGGTTGTGAAAGATAAAAGGTGGAGGAATACATTGCAACAAGAAGTATAGGCATTGGAAAATAATGGTACATGGATCGTGGAAACACTTCCTCAAGGAAAAAGGCTATTAGTTGCAAGTTGGTTTATAAAATTAAATATAATTATGATGAATCAATATTGAGGTTTAAAGCAAGGCATATGATTTTGGGAAACAATTATGTTGAAGAGCTTAATTATAATCAAACTTTTGCACCTGTAACCAAAAATGGTGACTGTTTGCACTCTCCTTATAGTTGCAACAACTAAAAATTGGGAACTTCATCAAGTGGACGTCCACGATTCGTTTTCATATGGTGACCTTGAGGAAGAAGTCTACATGAAGTTGCCTTTTGGTTTTTGTTCTGAGGTACCTGCCAAAGTTTGTCGACTCCGAAAATCATTGTATGAGTTGAAACAAGCTCTCAAATGTTGCTTTACTAAGTTGTTTGATGCTTTGAAAAGATATGGTTTTCATTAATCATATTCAGGTTACTCTCTTTTTATATTACAACGTGACAGTTTGCAATTTAATGCATTGATCTATGCTAACAATCTTATAATTTTGGAAAATAATTGTTCTGCGATTCAGACTTTCAAAACATATCTAAGTCATTTTTATATGAAAGATCCTAGGGTTTTGAATTTTTTTTTGGAGATTGAGATAGCTCTAGCTCATTGAGTTCCTAAAAAACAAAATCCTAAAGGCTCTAATTTTGAAATTCTAAAAAATAGTTGCAAAAGGATTGCCACATCATCGAGAAGATGCTTCTAGTTGGGTCCATTCACATAACATTAATGTACGTCACCCGATAATGATATGCCACTTAGCACTTGACGCACGACAAAAGCGAAAATTTTGTTTTAAGGTTGACATATTGTTCAATGAACTTCTTAAATTGGAAAGTTGTTTGAATTTTCAAAATTAGACTTCTAGTCCATAGAGTGTGGAATCTTGACTTCCAAGTAAGCTTTTATTCAGAATTTAGCAAGGTTTTAGAAAGCTTGTTTCTCGAAAGCATATTATGTAGCTCAACGTACATCTCTTCTAGATAAATCTATTACCAAAATTTCACTTTAAGATTTGTGGGTAAATTCTGACTCTTAAAATAAATAGAAATATTTGAAGTTTCCAAAAAAATCTTGAAATTACCTTTTTCCAACTCACGTATTCGTATTGTCCAAGTTGGGCTTTAAAGAGGAGGAAAATTAATGATCACGGAATAAAATACAGAGTGAAAGAAAAAAATATCTGAACATTCTCAGCAAATCATCCACTACTTATGAACTTCATTATTTTATCTAACATTAAAAGAATGGGCAAAGCTGACTTACACACAAAACTTTCCTAGTTAATTCATTATATAATAATAGACATTGGTGTATTTTTATTTCAATAAAATATTTTATTTTTGCTTATTTTTATAAGTTTTACTTCTTATTTATTATGTATCGATTTTATAGTGATTAACTATCGGTTGAATATTTAAACCTTAAACCTTTCCTTAGACCGATTCGATGTTCAGTCCGATTTTTAAAACATTAGAATTTAGGCATGACTACTGGGCTCCTATATTCTATCAAAAATTGGATTGATGATGTTAATATCCGATATATCAAATTACATTGTTAAACTGAAATTATAATTATTTTAAAAAAATATTCACAATTGACTTTAAATTAATTCTTTTCTTTTTTGGTACAATTATAATTTTTCATTGAATAAGTTTAGGAGGACAGAAATTTGTAATTCCAATTTTATAAACGTAGTAATAAATGAAAACTTTTAAAAAACCAAGTGTTTGACCTTCGTAGTGAAAAGTTTGTACTTAATCGTATATATGTCCTAGTATGATTGCCTAATTAAATTTCCCATATCATTTACACAAGTTGATGGATAGTTGGAGAAGCAATAAAGGGTATCACGTGTTGAGGCTCAACGACCAGAAACTTAAATCAATGTTCCCATGTCTGGTAAGGGTATGCATCCTCAAATACTTGGGGCGTCGTGGTCAGAATAAGCTAGACATGTATAAATACGTAATATTAATATAAAGACTCTCGTTGTTTCAATAAATGAAAGCTTCCTGATTGCCAAATGTCCAGAGTTTTAATATGTGTACTATGCATTATTATATTTATGTGCGTAAATAGACAAATTTTGGAGTTTCATTATATTTTGCATCTACAATTTCTATCTTAATATATTATCATACGATATAGATTCGTTAAAATTTTGGGATAATTAAATGTTTAATATTATGAGTAAAATAATTTTTTCGTTAATATGAATATACTATTAGCTTATTTAACATATATATATTTGTTAATTTTATTAATTTTTTGCTAATTTTGAAGACGGTGCGGTTAGCTTTGAGAATTTTGACATTTTTCTCATCAATTGCATCTTCTAATTTTTTTCATTACAGTCCGAAATTATTGTTAATAGTTGATGAGTACAGTTTATTCGAATAGATTGGCTCGGGTGAATGGTTTGTGATAAAGAGATATGCTAGAAGGTGCAATAGCGAGAGTTCACGGGCATTCCCACCTCTTCCACAATCAAAGAAATTGTACGTACAAAGCTCGCCAACTCATTATCACCGCCACAATCCTCAAAGCATTACCTTACTAGCACTGACTAGCTAGCTGTCTCATGCACACTATCTGCTTTATCTTAATCAACTCACGAGCTTCTTTGAATCCTTTTTCTGCCCCACGTTTCTTCACTCTCTTTATCTCCCTTAAAAATCCTTCATCACCACTGCCTCCCACAAAAACGAAAAAAAATCGACCAGAGGCTCATTAAAATGTCTACCATCACCACCAATCTTAACGCATGGTTCGTCTACCTCCTGCTGGTTTTCTCTTCAACTACAATGGCGGCTGGACGTAGTATCCCCACTAGTGCACCAAGCACCACGAATCCTGCAGGTTCAGAACGTGAGGGCTTCGTGAAACTGAATCCAAAGTGGAACCACAACCCACCAGTTTTCGGTGGCAGAGAAGTGAAGAATTGTTTGCCAAAAGGGTTTAGACATTCGTCTGCTCCAAGCAGATATGTGAACTATCAGCCTCTGGGCTCCTGTTGGCTGCAATCTAGGAAACCCTGATTTTTGTTCTATAAGGTATATATACAATAGAATGCATGTTTACTCTTGGAGGAGAGCTTATCTGTGCTAGTGCTCCTTATTAATTAGTTGTTGCGATGGAAGGATATGGTCATATATGTTTTTCTTCCATGATTTTGGACAAAAGAAAGGTGATGATATAATAATTTCAGTTGAAATGTTTTTTTTTTTTTTGGTTTCTATTTCATAATTTTGCCCTCACCGCCTCGACGTTGTCTAGTACGACAAAAAGAATGAAAATTCAGGGCTTGACCCGCAAGCACTTGTTTTCATTTAACGGGATTCATGCTAATACCAAAGTTAATGATGAAAATACAAAAATACTCATAATTTTGAAATATTCTTAGACGAAGGAATTGAAATCAAAAAATGAAAATAAAAAGTGAGAATTAAAATAGCATAAAATTATTGATTATGCGTGTTTAGTATAAGATTAAACAAAATTAATAATTATGGCATCAAAATTTTATATCAAATATAGGAATGATAATGAGAAAATTTTAAATCCTATTTAGGATGTGATTTATTTTATAAGAAATTAATTAAAATATTTTATATTTTACAAATAATTAATAAAAATTACTTATTTATAAAATTATTAATTTTTAAATAATTAGGAATGGTTTTTTTGGTAAGAATAAAATTTTCAATAAAAAATAACATAATTGTTAAAGAAATTAATAGAAAAGATCCTAATATGTAATTTTGAGGATAATATTATGATAAGAATCAATATCTTGACAATATTTGATATTATTTTGATAATATTCTAGTAATATCTCTTATCTCATTTATGCCTAATATTTAATTCCAACTTTTTCTATAACTCTCTTACGATTGAAAGTTTAAGATTGCCTCAGTAACCTAACAAGTAAAAATTTGGGAATATAGGTTACATTCTCATTCTCACTTCTTTATTACTGGTTATCAAACAAGACCTTAATGTAACACTCCTAAACAAGGATACTAAATACATGAATGGAGTCAATTTTATTGTTTATTCTTAAATGTATATTCCCACCTATTAATGTTGAGATTATCTTAAAAGATTTTTAAAATTTTATTGTAAGTTAATAGTCATACGCAACAAAACAAAATAAGTAGATGATCAGTTTAATCTTTTTCAACTACTAAATTTTGTAAGTACTCCTCCAATCAATTCAATAACATAAACTACAACATATGTTTCCAATTCTATTATGATTGTTATTGAGTTGTCCCTAATTTTTCTTGTTTGAATGGATTCATTGTATGTATATAAAAAAAATTATCTTTTAAATTAAATCAAAATTAGTGTGTATTTAATTGTTTTAGATAATAATAGAAAAGAAATCAAAAGATTTTGGGACTAAAACTGAAACAAAGCATTAAAGAATGAAAGTCAAAGATGAAGCAAGTGAATTCTAATATCCTTCACTATAAGCTATGTATGATTAGATCATTTGTATGATGTCCTTTTTCAATCACTCATGATCGTTACCCTTTGAGTATTCATTATATATATGTTTATGTGATGTAATAACTCATAAATCATGGGTTTTGAGCAATGTATTTGATCATCTAACGATTAAATTCAAGTGATAAATTTAAAAAGTTTCATCCCAAAGTGAAAAATGAGTTCATGGATAAATATATAGCTTTAATATTTTCATTATATACATATGTATATAGTAAAGAGACATGTTGATAAGACAAATACACACAAAAAGGGGGTGAATTATGTGTGACAAAAGAATTTTGCAAATTCTTTCAATTCATACAATAAACAGATCCTAGTTGACAAATAAAAGCAGTAGGAATTGTCAGACGATAAAACTTTTTAAATGACAGGAGCCTATTAGACGATAAAACCTTTTAAATGATAGGAGCCTGTTAGGAGATAAGAGCTTTTTGTGGGATAAGACTTTGCTTAAACAAAAGGAACCTAGTAAATAATAAATCATGTTAAAAACAATTTAAAATAGAAGATACCTATTAAAACTAAAAGGAACCTCTTGCAAGTTGAAAACAAAATGAGCCTCTTATTAAAAAGAACACACATACACACAATATAATATGAAATTTTAAAAGTTAAAGAGAGAGAGAAGAAGGACGCAGATAATTTACAGTAGTTCAGCTTATAACCCAAGCTTACATCCAGTTTCCAAGTATCCAACTTGAGTGTTTCACTATAAGAATCCGAGTATTAAATTTGACGAGTCTCTTTAAACTCGCAAGTACATATTTTTTAAGGTTCTCCAACCTTTCATACTTGAATTGATAACAAGTTTCTAAAAGATCACAAAAAAATAAAATGTAAAATCAAAAGTAAATTCTCAAATAACAATTTCTCTCTTGATAGAGAGATTTCACTTTTTAAGACATAATAAGAATAATATGACTCTCAAGAATATAGATGCTGCTCAAATGTTTCGAAAGTCTGTGTATACTTGTTACTTTACAAGTGTTGTTGTTCTTATTTAAATAGTCAACTTCTTCAACTAGTAGTTATTTCATCTTAATTTTGAGTTGACTTTGGATTTTTAATATCATCTCTGCTAGAACAAAAATTTTGAAAGCTAATTTTTCGAAAGGTTAAGATCTTCCCAGATGTTAATAAGGAAAGTTTATTAAGAAGGTTTCTGCAAGAAATGAAGTAATTTTCTTATGATTTTATTTCCTTTTTAAAAAATATAGTTATCAATACAAGGAAATAAATTCAATTTAAATTTTGAAATATTATATCGTTATCATCAAAATTGTTAAACCTCGAGCTAACACATGTGAACTTAAGTTCTTCAACTAAGTTTTGAATCCAAATCTCCTAAGTAGCACAAGAAGTTAGACTCTATTATTTGCTTAAGTAGAAAAGTGAGCCACAATTTTTTGCTTCTTAGAACTCATTAAAATGATATTACCACCTAAATAAATAAGCTAAGGAGAGATTGATTTATGGTCATCTTTATTGCTTACCAATTTGCATTTGTGAAGACCGTTAAACATAAGTATTGATGCATTTTTAGGAAAAAGAATTTGATGCATTGTAGATTTGAGATAGCATAATAATAGTTTACTTTTGACAATAGTATTTGGTGGAACAGTGCATGAACAAGCTTATTAACATTATATAAGATGTCAAGTTTGATGAGAGGTAAATAGTAATAAAGCCCCAATAAATTGATGAAAAAATTTCATTAGATTTATGAATAGAAATTCATTGTAAAGGTGAAGAGAATGAGTGGAGTATATCAATATTGTGTATTATTTGTCATCGACCATATTGGTTATATCAAAGAGATCATAAATATACTTAATATGAGTAAGAAGTAAACTGGATGGGGTTGGAAGCACTTCAATACCAAGAAAATAGTGAAAGATCCTCAAAATCCTTGATTAAAAAGCTTATAAAACTTACAAAAAAAGTTATTAGGAAGACATTTTTTTTGCCAATTGTAATTAAATTATCTATATAAACTAATAGATAAAGTATGGCACCTTATTTATCATAAATAAAAGTGAAGCATTAGTAACAAAGTTAGTAAAACCACAAGAGAGTAAAAAAAATCCAAATTTATGTACCAAGCCCATAGGGCTTGTTTAAGACTATAAATGGTCTTATGCAATTTGCAAACAAAAATTAGGTCATTATGATCAACATCATTAGGTGGTTGTTGCATTTAAACATCTTCAAATAGTGTGATTCTAATAATTCATTATTAATATTCAATTGACATAATGACTAGCCATGAGACAACATAAGAGAGAGAATAAGTTGACTTGTTATTGTGTTTGGTCATCAAAGAAAAGGTGTTACAAAAATTAATTCTGTTATAAAAATTAATTCAAGTCTTTGATAAAAAATCTTTACCAATAAAATAAGCTTTGTATTTGGAGATAGGGTCATCATAATTCTGCCTTATATGGAAGATTCATTTACAATTGACAATATTTTGAGAGAAAAATGAATGAATACATTATTGTCATTCTAAAAAGAGCAATCAATTTCTTGAATATAGCTTACCTCTCTTAAACTTGTTTAAGAGTTTTAGTAATACAAGTTGGTTCAATAAATTTAGGTAAAAAGGAGTTTTTGTAGAAGTTTGATAAAGCACTTAAGTTTACATTTGTTTTTATTGAGCAAGTTGTTATGGTTTGAGAAGGTAATGGTGTGGGAATAAGTAAAATTGGAGTGGGTTATTATGACAAGATAATGATGGTAGTATATGTAAAAGGGGAAGATAAAGAGGTTGAATATGGAGGAGAAGGGTAAGAAGAGATACATGTCTCAAGGGAAGAAAGTAACATAACTCATGATATAGTGATGGAAACACAAAAATATATAGTGATGAAACATATGTGACATAAGAAGGCTAAGTAGTATACAATAGAAAAAAAAAGAAGAAGCAAGAATCATACTTGTCAGTAGCAAATAGGAAATGTGTTTCGATAAAATAAACATGGTGAAAAATATATATTCTATAGGTGGTATTATTCTGACATAAATAAGTCCTTTGATATAGTAAGAATCCAAGAAAGAGACAAGGTATGAATTTAAGCCAAGTATATTTGATGTATATGGTTTTAATTAAGGGAAACATAAATAATAAAAAATTTGTAAGTTGTTATAATTAAGTTTATAGTTGAATAACTTTTTGTAAGGGCTAGAGAAACTTAAAAAGGTGTGAGAAGGCGATTAATTAAATAAAAAAAGTGGTTTGAAAAGTTTAAGATAAATATTTATTAGGAATATATGCTTTATGAAATAAGGTAAACTAGTGTCAATAATATGTTTATGACATCTTTCAGTTGTGTCATTATGTTGAGAGTATGAGGATGTATTTTGAGACCCTGAATACTAGAACCACTAAGAAAATCTTTAAAGGTAATATATTCACCACCACCATTCGAGTAGATAGTAATGACGAGATGTTTGAAAATTTTTTCAAACAAAATTTTAAATTGAAGAAAAATAATATAAACATCGTATTTAAATCATAAGGGATAACACCACAAAAATAATATAATAAAAGAAGCCATATGCAAATTTAGCAGGAGAAGGACCTCAAACATCAATTTAAACAAAATCAAGAGGACCAAAGCTCTATAAAGTTAAGTTACTAAAAGAAAGACATTATCTTTTATTATATAAACAATGATCAAAAGAAAAAGTAAACTAAAGGTAGATAAAGAGAATGGAAATTAGGTTAGAATATAATTAGCAAGTGATTTAAAAAAAATTAAGGACACCCAAGATGTCTATATTATATTATTAGAGAAGTTTCTTGAGAAATATTGGTAAGCGTGACCAAAATTAATGAAGCTTTTATTGAAATTGATCACTTATAAAAGGAGAAAATAAAATATATCCACTATGAGTCATTTTTAAATATGAACCATCACATATATGAATGTGATTAAGGCCTCATATGTTTGAGAGGGGGAGAGGATGGACATTTACGAGAGCACATAATTAATAAGAAGCACTAGAGTCAACTATTCATTGATTAAAGCCAAAGGGAGCGAGTTGAACATGGTTGGTAAAATATTTTATTAGGTTTAAGTTAGGGGAAGATTTTAAAACGTATGTTGGCCTTATATCCAAGCTTTTCATAGTATTAGCAAACAATTGGATTGAGTTTATAATTAAACTGTGTAGTAAAATTACAAAGATAGGTTGATTCGTAAGAATTAAGCAAAAGACGGGAAGGACTATTCAAAAGCTAATTAAAGTGACATTATTTAGCTATACAGGTGATTGGTGGAGAAGACTTTGGGTGATTTTTATCAATATAGAGACGAAATATTTCATGGTCAATAATTTTATTAAATAGCTTTTCCAGCTTAACAATTGAATTTTATGTTTGTAGGCTATTATTAATTTGTTGTAAGTATGACTAAAACCACAGACGATATATACAGAAAGATGGACGTTAACTAGAGGACACTAAGGATTATTAACTCATCTATAATCTACTTAATATTTACAAGAAATTCAGCAACAAAAAAACAATAACGAGTAGTCATAAAGAGTCTGTATTTCAGATGAATTATATAAGTGGTTGGGTGCCTCATATAAATATAAGAAAGACTGTTTCATGATTTTTGACTAGTCGTGACGAGACAAAGGAAATAAAAAGTATAACAGATGCAAAGATGACATGAAAAATCAATTGATCTGACGATACCATGAGATATGTTTTAGATAGGCAATTAGTTGGTCATTTTGAAAAATTCTTGTTGAGGGACAAAGATGAATATCATCAATATATCCAAGAAACTCTAAAAAAAGGCATAAAATCATTAGAAATTGTTTGAAAAACTAAAATTGAGAGACAATTGAATAGCAACAATAAGTGATAAAATTTTAAAAATAATGAAAGTGATTTAAGAAAAAGTGGTTATAGAAGAGTCAAAGATCATTTAAATTAAAAAAAAGAGCTAAAAAAAGAATTCATGTGAATTAAGCTCTGATTAACATGAAAGATTTATTATTATAAATAGTAAATAAGAAACTGTATTTCATATGTATGTTTAAATGATTTACACGTTGTACTTTTTATCGAGCAAAATTTCATTTGGATAAGAGAATATTTGAACTGTATACAATATATTCTTGTTACAATTAAATATAGAAAAAAATATTATATAAAGTAAACTTTGATGAAAAAGGATTTAGCTGTGTAAATGAGTTTTGATAATATAAAAAGTTTAAAAGTGCTTTGAATGCATTATTTGTGATAACACATAAATTTTAGTATCTTTATCTTTAGTCAGTTATCCTTTCAAGTCACTGAATGAATACAGCCCCTCATTATGATTCGAATTTCTGATATTTGCTTGTTATCTTTGCATCTTACTATTAACATGTAACATACTAACATCTTGTATTCATCGTATGACAGAGTCTAGAAATTTTTCTTAAAAAAGCTTATAAGAAGATTAAGAAGTGCATTGCTCATTGCTAATGAAGATGACACATAATGTACAACATTGTAAACTTTAATAACTACACACAAATTACAACTTATAGTGTACATTATATTTTACAGGTCTAAGCTAGCCTCAAGGAAAAAATATTCCTGTATGTTTCAAAGTGTACTCCCCAAAACTAAACCGTGTTTTTACTCTATACATCAAAATGTAGCCTGGTTTGCCATTAGGTGCAGATTTGTTGGCTTCGGACTCTCTTTTCAAGCTTGGCCTTTAAATCATTTACAAATCGAGTCATATTTCTCTCTGATGAACCAATAGGAGTCATGGCATTCACTAATGACTTCTTCAGCTCCTTGATTTTCTTTCTAAATTCATCAACCAATTTTCCCCTCATCACACGGTCGATATTTTGTGAAATATCCTCCTTAGTAATCACCTTTTTATGGATCACATTAATCCCAATCTTCCAATCATCAACTACTAGTTTCCGATTGGTGAATTGATCAGTCAACAGGGGGAAGCACAATAATGGCACTTCACACCATATACTTTCTAGTATAGAATTCCATCCACAATGCGTTAAGAACCCTCCGACGGCGGGGTGTGCCAGCATCGCTTTTTGCCTGCACCACGGTACGATGAGCGCACGGTCAGCAACCTCTTCCTTGAATCCTGCGGGTAGAGGATCAGCTTCATTGGAGCTCACAATATCAGGCCGAAGCACCCAAACGAAGTTCACTTTGCTAAGTGAAAGCCCATCTGCAAAGTCTAAAAGGTCTCTTTTCGTTAGATGAGCATAGCTACCAAACGACACATACAACACCGAGGCGCGAGCTTTTGTTTCTAGCCACTGGGTGCAATCGGACTCGGACCATAGGCTGGTGGCCACGGAACTCTTGGTGAAATATTTAGGGAAAGTAGGTCCAATTGCATAATAAGCCATCTTGGCTTGTAGAGCTGATATGATTTCAGGTTCTAGTTCTTCCACCGTATTGCACAAAACAAAATCAGCCTTTTTTACATCCTCGAAGCAATTGAAAATAATTTGATGGCAAACTGATGATGTGCATGTTTCCTGAAGATACGACGTCATGTCGGTCGTCTTGATAGCTTTGACACCTGGTATGTAATCGATGGGATCGTCCCGGCAATCTGACCATAGAATTTTTCATAAACAATTACCAATACGGTTGGTTGGTTTCGTTGAAAACCTTAAGGTTTAGATTCTATCTATTAAATTTATGTTGCGTATGCTATAGTGAACAGCTCAATCATATCTTATACCAACATTTACCTATGCCTATCTAACTATACACTCAGCACAAACAACGTACCTTGAGACCCAAAATGGCCATTTAGCTTTAGAAGATCAATATGATAGTACAAGGTGAATACTAAAGCAGCTTCTGTCCAAAATGAAACATAGAGCAAACCAAACTTCCTAGCAATCTTTGATGGCCACACGAAGAATGTATCGGCAATCAAACAGTGAACAGCCTCTCCAGACCCAACAAGCTGGCCCACCAAGTCCTCTACATGGGCAGAGAACACATGCAACAAGGCGGCCATGAACTGGTCGTGGTTCAACGACCGGTCGAATCCAAGTGGAAGCCCATCGGACACGGTCGTATACCGGATATCAAGGCCGGATTCACGAGACCTGGAAAAGATGTCAGGGTCGATGTTGGGTTGAGCCTTGGTGGTCTGATGGTGAATGGCGTGGGTGTTGACAAACGTGATGGTGAATCCGAGGGATGCAAGCTTGATAGCAAGATGAACGGTGGGTATAACATGGCCTTGAAGAGGGTAAGCGACGAGGATCGCATGAGGCTTCTGGGATGTGTGATTAGAATCCATTGTTACGGAGGAAATGGAAAACAGATTATTTAGCATGAGGACAGAAAGAAAGATAAGGGTGGAACTGGCATCGCCTGGCCGAGGTTTTTAGATCATTATCACTTGCTATTATTGATGTTGTAATGGCTAACCTGACGTTGCCTGAGGCTTTCGATCATTATCACTTGTATTATTATGTAGGCTGACGTCGCCTGGTTTTACGGGGCTAAGTAGCTATACGTAATCACGGTGGATCTAAAGTTTACTATAATTGTCGAAAGGTGAATCTTTCTTCTGGATTTAAGAGAGAGAAAATCAGAGAAGAGAAGAGGCGCTCAATGGATATGATATGACAACATTGGGTAGCGAATTCGTCATCCTATACATAAATATTTATAGTAATTAGGAAGAGCTTAATCAAACGGTGATTCAGTCAAAAAGCGACTTGCTTGCTTTCCCTTTCCCTTGTACTAAAAGAATGCAACACATAGCCTAGGTTTGATGATCGCTTACGATCGATGTAGGTATAACTGACTAGTCGCAATATCTTTTTATTCTTTAGAAGCAGCGGCCTCGGCGTGCAAGTATACGTCAAATGCATAATATAAATTATCAAGCATAGGAAGGAACCAGAGCCATTGAAACTGTTTCAAGTACCGATCCGATTGAGTAGTATTAGGATTTTGATTTTGATTTTGATGAACCTAAGGATATCTATATACTCATTTAAAGCACTTGTAAAAGAAAGTTTACTCACTTTGCAAATTGTCCAAATCTCAATTGGAGACGGTATCAATTGTAATGGATAGTTTAATTAGGTTGTCTTTTGTATCGGTCCGCCCTTGGTCTCTGAATCTCAAATCTATCGAACGGTATTTGCCTCATACCGATGCGCTTTAAATTGCTATCTTGACGACAATTGTAGTCATAATTTCAATTGTTATTGCGATTTGCTTTTGTAATTGTGCATCTATTATTGATAATTATTATAATCGTCGATAACGTTAATATAGCTCCCAAGTATCGCATTTAAAAACTCTTGCTAAAAGATGTTGTAGTTTATGTACGAAGGAAAGGAGGATCAAGCCAATGAGATATTAAATCATGGTCGTCTTGTTGTTGAGCGGCGAGAAGCGTGGTAAGTGGTGACGCTTTTTGTCGGCTGCGTCCTCTTTTCTCATCCCAATTCTCTTCTCCACCACTCTGCTTTTCTCTCTCTTCTTTCCGTTGAGATCCTGGTGAGGCTTCTCCTTTTTTCTCTCATTTTTCAAAGCCAGGTATCGATGCTTTAGGTTTTTTTTTCCATATATTATGTGTTGTGTTTATATGGTTTTGATTGTTTGAATCAGTTGGCCGGGTGCTTCGTCTGAGATACTGCTAGGATTGGTTACATTTTGGCTTGCGAAGTTGATACCGATGACAAGAAATTGACGATCAACGTATTGGTTGTGCACTTCACGAAAAACTCATCTCGCCCTCCATACAGTTCTTGCTTCTTCATGTTTGGCTCAAATTGCTTTTTCCCATCTGCAGCACTTTTTTATTTACATAATTTATCTATCTGATTGCTGTATTTTCTCAAGTTATTGCATTGGAAATTGTTTAAGGTAGGAAGATGTTTATTTATTAGTTTGGCTAATGATTAATGTTGGAAGTCATTCTTACGCTCTGCTGATTTTGTACTTAACCTTTTACAGACAGGACAGGATCCTCTGTTTAATTTTATGGTATCTTATTCTATCCCATAAATTTAAGACATTCATTTATACGGAGCCTACATTTATTTATGTGGATCCCGCACGGGATCCACACAAATTAATGTCTGAGATTTATTGGACAGAATAAGACATCATAAAATTAAACAGAGAATCTGAACTCTTTACAGACATGCCAACAATATCGTGGAATTGCCTAGTCGGTTCTCATTCATTGATGTGCTTCTGTCATATTATTGTGGAATTGCACAGTGGGTTCTCACTCATTGATGCTCTTTTGTCATATTATTGTGGAATTGCGTAGTGGGTTCTCATTCATTGATGCGCTTCTGTCATATTATTTTGGAATTGCGTATTGGGTTATCATTCATTGATGTGCTTGTATCATATTATTGCAGCATCTAATTAAGTACTTTTCCATGATGCGGTACGTTTGCTTTTATTTCTTGCCTTCTATCTTGGTCAAAATATTTCATCACTGCTTCATAGGTCGTTTACTACTATGGATTTTGATAATGTTGGGCCCCAATTCACATTAAGCATGTTGTATTTATTTTGAGGTTTAGATTGATAATTTCTTTTAGTTAAAATAATTTGGGATTTTTTTTAGTGCTTAGTTATAGAAATTAATTGGAGGTATTAAGATAAAATTAGAATTTCGATAAGTTGTTAGTTAAAAAGAATAAGATGGTGTAAGGGCAAATTAGGAAGTTTGTTAATGTTTTTAAGGCTTAAGGCAAAGAAGGAAGGGTCATTTAGTCTTTGTAGAGGCAATTAAAATAAAAAGAAGAGAAACAAGTGAAGTGTTGTCGTATGGTGAGGAGAAGAAACAAAAATTGCATGTATAAGGAAGGCTTAAATGAAACTACGTAGTTTTGGCTAGGGTATTAAGTTAAGAAACACAAGTCTCCCTAAGTCATTAAAGAAGACTTACGAAATTCAAAGAAAAGAGAGGGAGAGAGTAACCTTCGGTGGAGATAGGGAGAAGAAGAAGAAGAAGAAGAAGAAGAGGATTGGGGCTTTGTGATTTTCTTGCTTTAGAAAGGAGTGATTAAGAGTTTCTTTAAGGAGAAAGAGGAAGAGGAAGAGTTTAATCCTTCTTTGGAAGCAAATCAAATTCGTGGGTTTCAATCTCTAAGGTAAGAAAATGTGAAATTTATGGAATTTTAGATGGGTTTTGATGCTAATAGCTTAGTTAAGGTATGGGTAAGGTTAGATAGGTTGTAATTCAAGTTTTCCTTTCCTTAGAAATGTTCAATTTTGATATCCTATGTTAAATTGGGATTATTGTGTTGATAAAGGTGAATTGAGACAATTAGAGGAAGAGCCAAGGCAAATTGACCAACCTACAAGCTAAAGGAATTTAAGGTGGGTGATTTCTTAATACTT
>JAOSBK010000205.1:7516389-7538366 GCA_027568895.1 Erythroxylum shatona | reverse complement strand
TAACTCCGTTTGAGGTGATTCTTGCTTCAAAACGAACTCGAGGCTTAAAGCTACAATTGTTATGAATAAGTCAACATATGATTTTGATGGTTAATTAGTGTGCGCTCACCACGATTGTGGAGTGACAGCTAAGGATCTTGCAAGGTAATAAGCACAAGGTTCATGATTTTGCAGGAGTTAGTTCGGAAACAAGTTTTATTTCGAGGTAAGGAATCCCTCCCTCGTGGGACGCGCGTCCAGATGTCATGTAGGACGTCAGGCACGTGTCACACCGGGGAGGGGTTCCAACAGATAATCTCACCTTGTTCACACGGGCATTATGATAAAAGCATGGGATTATGGTTGACTTAAAGAGTGATTCTGATGTCCGATAACTTGTATCTCACATCATTTAAGAAAATTTATTCCCCGTGCTAGTATTTGTACGAAAATTTTGCATCTTATTATTGAATCCTTATCATTTATATCTTATCAAATCTTGATCATTTTCTTGTCATATTATTCGAACTATTTTTGAAACTAATTCATTTCAACCACCTTAGTCGCACAAGTGTTCAACCTTTAATAGTATTTACAGAACAAGTTGAGAGAATTCTGTAGCACTTACAGAAAGGAATATGCAAGAAATGCTAGCTCCATTAGAGCTTAAATATATTTATATTAAGTTTTGGACATTTTAGTAATTTAATAATTTCAATTAAACTTTAATTGAAATTACAAATAACAGAACAAGTAGAGAGAACTCTGTAGCACTTACATAAAGGGATACAAAAGAAATACTAGCTCCATTAGAGCTTAAATATATTTATAATAAGTTTTGGACATTTTAGTTAAAATTATAATTTCAATGACATAAAATTATAATTTCAATTAAACTTTAATTAAAATTACAAATAATTCTAAATAAATACCAATTATGTCCAAATAAGATCTGATATCTCATATCAATCCTTATTTATTAAATGTCTCATATTTAATCATCAGGTTTCTTAAACTTTACAATTAACTCCAACTTGATTAAAAATATATTTGTTTTCTTCAATCCGTTCTTTATATGTGACTCATTAGGTTCCCAAATATGTTGACAATGATTGTAAATTCTAATTTTAATTCATAATTAGAAATAGATAAATTAGAACTCTTGTTAATTTATTTTTAATTTAACAATTAAATAATTTATAATCATAGATCAATATTGGTGTCTAGCAATACATCAAAAACACTCAAATATTTAGGAATGTCAAAGTAGTTTTGACTAATCTTTCGATATATGATTTTTTTGTATTATTCAATCCTTTCATCATACAATATTCTGATACCGAGCATGGAACTAATGTCTACCCTTTTTGAGTCCAATCATATTAGTTCTTTGCTATTAGCTATTGATTCAAGTAATGAAATTTGTAAACTATTTACAAAGCATCATTCCACCTTGGCCAAAAATTTCCTGAATCAATATACTAATCAAGAACAATGGAACGTTCTTCCTAATTACTTTAGGGTGATGAATCATATCTTGATCACACAATTACCTCTATATAATTTATGATATATCCAATGACTACCGATTGAATGACCTTTAATTAGAATAAGTCATAAGTAATATCAAAACAAAGAAATTCCTATACAAGATAACTTGGAGATCTCAAACCAAAAGATAACTTATACAATCATAACAATGAAAATTTCTATAGGCATACAAGTATTGTTTCAAATTGATTTATTATATTGGGTTAGTTTGGTGAATTTATTCTCTAACAAGTACCCATATGTTTTTTAAACTGTCTTTATACTTTAGTCTATAAGATCGACTATTTCCTTCATAAGGAAAAACAAAATATTTGCTAGTCATTTTATGTTCTATTAACATCCAATCTTAATAGAACAATGACTAGGAATATTTAAAGATAATATATAAATGCAATATGAATATCATAATTAAATTTTATTATAATTTCATTTGCAATGTATAATTATTCCATAGACTTTCATCATATATATGTAAACATGTATAAGATAAAGAATGTCTTTAAATTATTTTGTCAATAAACTACAACCAACAAATTGGTTGTAGGGTATAAACCAACAATCTTTCACTTGCACTAAGCCAACCATTTAAGTATCTCATATCATATCACTATATGACAATTATACTACCAATGGGATAGTGGTTATTTAGAGAATTCTATATTCTCAATAGTGATGACTTGTTTAAATCTTACAATTTCCATCTTACTTATCATCACTAATAAGATCTTAGCTCCTTTGACACGCCCAATGGCTCTAACATTCCACATCATATTATTATCTTGAACAATGCAAGGAACTATATCAAGTTCACCAAAGAATTTATTGATATTTCCACTAAATTAAAATTGCATTATGGCTTAATTAGCAACCATTTCTACATTGCAACCTTTCAAATCTTTAATTATATTATTATTAAGTAAAATAGACTTTAATTAGGATTGACTTCTAAAGTAAATATTCTTATCACCTTAAACTCAATTGCCAACTCATATATTTAAGAATAAATATCTTTAATATTGCATAAGTATCTTATATCTCAAATATTAAATATTTTTAGTACATTATCTATGTACTTGGATTTAGAATAGGTGAACAACTTCTTGGATTTAGAATAGGTGAACAACTTCCAATCTATCTCTATTGATCCAATTCCTAGAATTGAGTTGTTACATTTTCATATCCAATAAGAGTTGTTCTTAGAAAATTATATTTTCAACAAGTGAAAGTTAGAATTGTTGTGTCTATAAACAATATCTCCACATACTCCCACTAAAGAGGACAATTATACTCTCAATAACCTTCTTATAAACATGATAAATTCATAATCATTGCTAAAATAAACTCTTTAAATTAATCATGAAAGTGAATCTTTCAACATCTTGTAACCTTTAAACCATACATTAAATGTATCAATAAAAGCAATAGTTTCAATTGGATGTATTGTCAGGAGATTTGAGCCTTTCAAATATCATCTTACTCTCACTTCTTAACTTAAGAACCATTATCCTATAAGAACAAATAATTTGGTTGATGGATCTGTAAGATTATATCCAACCTTTTGGATATCTCATAAAATTTTATTATCCAATTTAGTTCTAAATTTAATGGATAATGTATGCTTCAACCAAGCATCATATCCTTGAATCATTAATTTTGACTTTAAAAAGACTTAGAATTTCATGTTCAGTATGAAATCTTGATAATTGATTCAATTGAAATTATTTAAGGTAAGTCATTAAACTAGGCATTGTTATAGAAGAAATAATATTGCATCATACAATATCTCATATTGTATTTTCCTCCTTACATAAATCCATGCTCTTATGAATTTAGTTATGAAGGTATTCGCTAGAGAAACTCATTCCCAATAGATAATCAAAATTTAAAACTTACCACAATGATCTCATCGAAGTGGTTCAACATTCCCAATGCTTAGTTTCTATTTAGATTTAAACAATTTGAACATTTCAAAATTTTAAGTCAACATTTCATTTATTGATATGACTATTTAAATATTATCCTTTTATGAATTGTTACTACGCCTAAGACATCACATGTATAAATGTAACAATTCAATACGATCATCATCCTTTTACTAAAGGTTGATTAGTTAATTTTAAATTTGACAAGTTTCACAAGTTTCTCATAATTCATAGTCAAAAAGATAAACGTATCCTTATATATACCTTTATGATTCGCATCATGGTGACAACTCTTGCCAAAACATATTTCATATGTTATTCTTAACCTTGCTTCTAAATTCATGTGATAATAAGTTTGTTAATCCAAATCACACAAATTTACTTAATTAGGACTCACTATCATAAAACTAAACATATTTAGGTTAAAGAGGCCTTGAGTAGGGATGACAATGGGTCGAGTCACCTAATATTTGTTTTATAAAAAATTGTCAAAATGAAATCATTTTGTGCATTCCAGTCAGGCCATAGGTCAGGCCGGGTAGGGACCAGCTCGACCTGTGGCCCGATTAACCAGGGACAAAGCTAGGTTTGGCCTGGCCGGACCATATTTGCTATTTCTAGCCTTGAGTTTGCTCAACAAGTCTAACAATAAACAGAATTCTGGTTTATTCTTGTAACAACAAAAGGCACCAATCATGTTTTCAACATGTACTTAATATATATTAATGAGAGATTTAATTTCATTTGTCTCATCAAACACAAAATTGCATATAAAATATCAAATATATAAATAATTCAATTTATCATGCATCCAATGTATATATCAAACATATAAATAAAGCATACAAATTATGCGTTCATAATTAAATTATATGCATAATATCAAGCTTCGTTTGATTCAAGTTATTGATCTTTATAACCTAAAATAATATTTCCAACTCTTTAGAAAATTAAATTAGATTAAACTGATTGATTTTGAATAACTTAAATTCCTATTCCAAATAGAATTTTATTTTGATTCAATTTTCTAATCTAATTGAAAACTATTTCCAATTATTATGGCTCCTTTAACAAAATTTAATTGGAAAATTTTTCTTCTTACCTGTAACTTTTAAAAAATAACTTTTTCAAAATTATACAAGTAAAGCATTCTAATTCAATTAGAAAACTATTTCTAATCTAACTAGAAATTATTATTTCTAATCTTATTAAAAATTGCTTTTTCCTTAATTAGAAAATTATGTTCTATTATTAAGGATACTACTTTCAAAATCAAATAAAACATTTTAAATTTAATTAAGCAAGTCATTTATGTTATTTATTTAGAGATTAATTTCTTAATCAATTAGAAAATCTTTCTTTAATAAGTTAGAAAACTATTTTCAAAAATATTAAGAAAGCTCATTTTTCCTAATTAATAAATGAAAAAACTTATCAAAATTTAATCAAGAAAAATTTCTCTTCTAATAAATCAAGAAATTTATTATTTATAAATAAATAAACAATTTCTAAATAAATTAAATAATAATTTCTAAATAAATAAAATCATAAATTTAATTTATGTCAGTAAAATTGAAATAAATAAATTTAATTAAGAAACAACTTTCATAATTATTTAAGAAAACACTTTTCTAAATTTTAAAGAGTTTAATTAATTAATTTAAATTTAATTGAAACTAATTAATTCTAATTTTAAAAAATACTTTACTAAAATTAAATTAGTAATCAATCTAATTGTCAATCTTAATCAAATTAAGAAAATAATTACTTTAATTTTTGGAATTGATTTGATAATTAACTTAATTTAATAATTTAACTTTGAAAATTAAACTAAATTCTAAAATAATCCTGAAAAATAAACCTGTGAAAATAATTTTCAAACAATTAGAAAGCATTTTTTCAAATTTATTAGGGATCTAAACCTACTTAATTTTAATTAAACCAATCTAATTAATAAAAGGCCTAAAAGATGAATAAAAAAAGGAACAGTCTGGCGACGGTGCACGCGCCAAACAGCCCTTGCCAAGGAATGGTTGTGCGCGCGCCCCATCTTTTTCAAATTAGCGTTTCAGAGGTTTTTTTCCGCCGCTTTCTGGGTTTTTCCTCTGCATCGCCGGTTCCTCCCCGGTTTCTGTTCCCACTTGAGACTCCAACTTCACCACGCCATCGCCTACCCATCCATCATGTGATCTGCTCAAGCCACTTACTCGAGATCGTCGGTAGCTTCTCCAGACATTAACGGCCTGTCACCCAATGTGAGACGCCACCAGTGTACTCATCGTCGCTTTACTATTGGTGTGTGATGTTTCCTTCCACCGCTAACAATCGTGACAGTTAAAGCCTTCTCCAAGACTCAAAACAACCAAGCAACCAAAAACACAAAACCCAACTACATCTATCGTATAACTCCAGAAATTTCCAACAAGATAGCAATTGACCATCGAATGCTTGTTATGTTTCGATTGGTCTCTGTTTCTGATGCCAAAGATGTTGGCCCTAGTGATTCCAAGTAATTTTTTGAGAACTGTGAAGGACAGTATCGCAAGCGCTTAGCAGCCACAAATCAAAAGCAACCACGAAAACACAACCAGCCTTCACCAGCCACAAAACAAACACAAGCAACCAGTCCAAAAGCCTAGAAAAATTGTGATTCTCAACTTCATTCTCCAACCTAATTCCAAAATTCCAAAACAATTCTGGTCGGTCTTGATTTTTCCAGATACTCATCCCGGGTTATGAGTGTTTTATTGTTTATGGGTTTCCAAAGCCCAAAAGCTTATTTATCAGATTATGAATTATGAGTTTGGTGTTTTCGTTGTTTTAAAAAAATAGTTTCTCAATTCTAAATCGAACAAAAGGTTTTTGGATTTCAATCAGAACTTTTCAGATTGTTTAATTATGCAACAGTTGCGATTGCAATTTCAAAACTAATCAATAACAATCAAATATATTTTAATCAAATTATAGAATCAAACTCGACACTAACATCACTGTTAGGAAATCAGGACGAGATTCGATCTCAACTATAGCAGAATAATTATAAAAATTTTTCGTATTTTGATTTTTCAACAATCAAGATCACTTTAATTCTATAAAATGATTAACACAAAAATCATAATAAAATATGAATTTTAATTCATATCTTATTCTGAAACTTGATCATTTTTTTGTTGTATCCTTCAAACTATTTCTGGAAAAAATTCATCTTAACTATCGTAGTTACATAAGTGTCTGGTCTCAAATAGTAGCTACAACACAGGTTGAGAGAATTTTATAATTCCTACAGAGAAATTTAAGCAAAAAGTGTTAGCTCCATTAGAACTTAAACCTATTTATAATAAGTTTTAGACATTATAGTAATTTAATTAAAATTAAATTCTAATTTCAATTAAACTTTAATTATAATTACAAATAATTTTAACTAAATACTTATTATGTTCAAATAAGATAATATCTCATATTGATCTTTATTTATTAAATATCTCCTATTTAATCATAAAGTTTCTCAAACTTTACAATCAAGTCCAACTTGATTACAAATATCTTTTCTCTTTTCAACCCGTTCTTTATGTGTGACCTATTAAATTCTCAATGTAACATCCCGTTTCTATACTAAGGGTTAAAAACCCTAAAATACAGTATGAGATATCAACGAGAGACTAGAAAAGTGCATTTTATGCTCATGTATAATATTAGCACATACACACATGAATTGGAATATTACACACATTACAATGATTTGTTCATGCATTCATTTGACATCTTCTAAATATAAATGGTTGTTTTAATGTGATTATGAAATGGATAGTGAATCTTTTGCCTTAAAAATTGATCTGGTGAATCAAATTATTGATTTAGAATTTTTGGTGAAGTTTGAGAATTTTTTGAAATTGTAGGTATTTTTGAACTAGAAAAGATGCCAAGTGGCAAGACAATTGATAAATGGCAGTAGAAATAAATATCTAATGACAATAGAAATTATTGATAAGTGACATTAAGATTTAATGGCAAGTGTCATTAAAAATTGGGAGATAATTGGATTAGAAATTAAAGACAAATGAATTAAGCAATTAAGTGTTATTTAGCATAAATCATTTAAATGAAAGGTGTCATGACCAGTGCCATGATACCCACCAAGTATTTTAAAATCACATTATTGTCCAAATGAAAGACAATTTCGTGTCTTCATTCCTACCAAAAACACTCTCATCTCCTTCATTCTTCCCCTCGTTTACAAAACCCTTACCACCCTCATCATGTTGATATTTGTCCAACTCCTTCACTTTGTTTCTTCAAGATTCGTTGTCTTGTCCATCTTGTTACTACAAGACCTAACCCTTCTATCTTGAATGATGATGATGATCATGTATGTTGGAGAAACTAGGGTTAAGTGTGATTTGAACACATTGAAGCTAAACAAGTAATTATAAGCATTAACTTTTCTTGATTTGTTGAATGAAGCATTTTTTATGGTAGTTAGAGGCTCAATGGAGATAACATGGTGTTTTATGTATGCTGGAATGTGGGTAGATAAATGAATACATTGATGTCTCTCTTTTATATGCATGATGATTAATGATTCTTAAAGTGATGTAGAGTTGATTTAGAGTTAGAATGAATCCTAAAATGAGGTAGAAAGAAGTGCAGAAAAATTGATTTGTGAATGGACATTTCATGTTTTGTTTTTGATGTATAAAAACATGGATCATTGGTTATTTTAGAAATGGATTGGATTGAGTATTGAAGTTAAAGAAAAGGCACGTGCAGTGTCTTGAAAAGAGAAGAACTAGGATAAAAGTTTAGAGATAAAATGATAATGATGATGAAGAGTGCTGGAAAATATGTAGATGCAATATTTTTACTGAACATGCATCTATATTTTAGCCATATGTTGATATGTAGACATCTAAATGTGATTATTGTAAGTTTAAATTAAACTAGAGACATATGGCTACAAATTTCATGAAGTAATCGATTTTGAATTCTATCTCTATGAGTTTCAAATTTTGGCTTGAAGTTGAGTTTTTGTATTTCGTCGTGGTTTGGAATGGTTTGTAGTATTTTAGGTATAACTTGTAGAATACTGAACTAAATTGCATGAAAGTGGTGTCATTAGAAACTTACGACATAAAGAAACAATTGTTTAGAAGAATGTTTTGCCTAAATCCTTCATTTTCCTTATCAAAATGATCATTGAAAATTGACCCGAATTTTTGTTTTGAGAAGAGCCAGAAACATGTACTCGGACATCACTCAGGATATCGGGTACGTGTCTTGCGAGAGTGGGATGCTACACTCAAATATATTGGAAATGATTATAAAGTATAATTATAATTCAAAATTAGAATTAGATAAATTAAATCTTATTTTAATTTATATTTAGTTCTCTAATTAAGCAATTTATAATCACAGATTAAGATTAACGTCTAGCAATATATCATGACCACTCAAATATTTAGAAAATCTGGGCATATTTTTTGATATAATTCAATCATTTCATCATGCAATGTTCCAATTAGATAGAACATAAATTACTGTCTACTTTTTTTAGTCCAATCATATCAATTCTCCGCTATTCGCTATTAATTCAATTAATGACATTTGTAAACTATTTACAACGTTTCATTTCACGTTGACCAAAAATTTTCCGAATCAATACTAATTGAGAACAGCGAAATATTTTCCTTAATTACTTTATGGTGATGAATTCTTTCTTGATCACATAAATACCTCCATATAGTTCATACTACATATAATGATTACCGTTTGAGCGACTTATGGTTAGAATAGGTCATTAGTAGTATCAAAATATAGCAATTCCTGTACAAGATAACTTTGAGGATCTCAAGTCAAAGATTCACTTATACAGTCATCACAATGAGAATTTTTCATAAACATACAAGTAATGTTCCAAATGGATTTCTCATATTGAATCAGTTCAGTGAACTTGTGTTGGCCACTAAATTTTTTTCTTAATGAATAAATATGGTTTAAATTAATTATGAGGTCTTTATGGAAATATTTTGTGGAGTTAATTGTTATGTTAATGTTAGTAAGATTATGTGACATAGGATAATTGAATTAAAGTGTTAAAGTAGTAAGATTGTATAACGGTATTTTGGTAGTTCACTTAAGGATAAAAACCATAAGGCATATAAGAAAAGGTAAAATGGACATTGTACACTCATTAAGGATACGATTGGAATATGAAAAAGTTGTCTTGGATTTAAGAGAAGGATAAAACCTGAATTGAGGGAGAAGAATGAAAACAGAAGAGAGAAAGAAGAGTGTCGTGGAGAAGAGAGAAAAGAAGGAAGTTTGATTTAGGTTTCAATTTTTCTTAGCCTTCAAGAGTGATTTTAAGGTGGTTCAAGATAAGAAAAAGGAAGAGGAAGATAAGAGCTCCCATTAAAGCCAAACATTTGTTTATTTGGTGAAGAATCAAGGTAAGCCTATTTTGAATCTTTTGGATTTTTGAAAGAGTTTTAGTTCAAGAAACTTAGGAAATGCGTGGGTTGAAGCTTTTTAGGATCAATTTTATGCATATGTTTCTTTGGGTCCTTAAATTAGAGTTCGTATCGAATTAGAAATTTCACCAATGTTAAGGGAATTAAAGAGGCAAGAGGAGTAAAAGGAGAGGCATTTTTGAGCAAGTCTTTAGGCAACGAATTCAAGGTGGGTTACATGTTTATAATAGATTTAATGAGTTATTAAAATTTTCTTTGAAATCAAGAGAATAAAATGTTTTCAATTGCTTCATAAATATTGCATTTATTGCTTTCAAATGATTTGAGAAATTGTCATATGCTTGGTATGTAAATTTGGTTGATGAATTGTGAAATGGACATGGAAATAGTTTTCGAAAGATTTCATGCTCATGAAAAACAAGTTTTTGAAATGTGTCATTTAGGGCAATATGTTTATGCCATGAATTATATGTTATGTAAGTTTGTGGTGATCCATTCTGTATATCAAGTACATTTTGACTAAAGGCTTCTCTTGCCTACCCGCTAGTGACATGGAGCTCCTTCACGGACTCCCCTAAGTTCACGGCTACATAAAACCATTATGTGAGATTGCAATAGTACGTTCTATTCATAGTTACACAAGATCATGCTATGCAATTGTGTTAGTACGTTCTATTTATGGACCTACCCAAATCATTTGGATGTGCTTATATGCTCATGATATGTTGACAAGATTGATGAAAAATATGATTTGTATTATTGTGATTTTGGTTAAGAGTTTAAGAACCATGTGTTTTATAATTCAATTGAATTTTCTATAACACATGAACAATTTTAAGGTTTTGCTTGTTATCCATTACAAACTTGTTACCCACGAGTTTTTAAGCTCACCCCCATTCCTTCCTATCTCCAGGTGATGATGAAGAGATCGAGTGACCAAGAGTCAAGGCATCACTTCGAATTTGCATGTTTTCTTTTGTTTTAGAGTAATTTATGTAAAACAAGATTGTAGTCACATTTTGAGTAATTAACGTTCAAGTATTTTATGTATTTTGGGATTTTATGAAATGATGTATAGTGGCTCAAAATTCCCATTAAAGCTTTGTAAACTCCTATCCTCAGTGTTAATGAAATATGAATTGTTATGAATGACGTTGCACTAGAGGAAGTGAATTTGGGACAAATTTCAATTTTTCCATTTAAGGGAAAAATCTATGTTATGACTTCTAGAGAAAAACTGTATTGATCTAGGTTGAATTAGACAAAATTGTCTTCTTGAAAGTTGTATATTATCTTTCTAGCTTTCCAACGATATACAGTATGATATTTTTGGATATTGGAATTGGGAGATATGATCATTATTAGTTAATAATTCTGCGTAGGATGTATACGGAACAATTATATTAATTGATGAGAATTAGTTGTATGTCATGAATCATTTGAGTAGAGCTTAGAGAGTTTAATGAAATAAACTTGGTATTTAAGTTGATATGAAGTGATATTGTACTAGAAGAGTTGAAATGGAAAGATTTTGAGTGAATGTGATATTAGAATGGAGGTAGGAGCAATTGGGAATGATTTGAAAGGGCTTATGCTTCACCAATGTCCATTAGACGGAATTTAGGTCTGTTAAACAGACCTTCTTGGGTTTGAAAATGCCCCTAGCTTAGTCCATTTCTGTTAAATAGATATTAGGTCCATTAAACGAACCTTCACAAGTCTGAAAAACACCCTAGAGCCCATGTATGTCCGTTAGGTGGAGGTGTAACGGACATACACTGTACACTTTTAGAAATTCGCAATTTTGGCCCCCTAAATAAAAAAATCTCTCTTCAGAGTCTTCAAAAAAATTGTAGATCTTGAGGTCTTCTTCGAAACCGTCCTAGAATGTCCTTAATCCAACATCTTTAGTGAAAGTTATGCCTATTATCCCAAAACAGGTACAGTTATAAGTTATGGGCTCATCGATGCTTTTTTATAAGACATTTAAACTTGAATGGAACTTGAAATGTACTTAGTAGAGAAATAAAAAATGAGTGATATGTTAGGATGGTGATTGCAGACATAAAGATAGGAATGGGTTGATGTATATCCATTGATCAAATAGGAAATTTTTAGGATGTCATGAGAATAAAGATGAACTGATGATGGTTTTTGAGATTCCATGGAAATAACCCTACAGGGAAAATATGATACGCTCACGTCTTATGATATTATGGATAGTTGGGCTCTGAAAATAGGGTCCAAAAACTTGTTCTCTAACAAGAACCCATATGGTTGTTTAAGTATCTCCATACTTTAATTTTTAAGGTCGACCACTTCCTTCATAAGGAAAAATAAAACGTGTGCTATTTTTTTTTACATTCTATTAACGTCTAGTCTTAATAAAACAATGATTAAGAACTTTTAAGGATAATACACAAATACAATATGAATCTCATAATTATAATCTCATTTGCAATATATAATTATCCCATAGACTTTATCATGTTTTATCATGTATATCTAAACATATCAAGATAAAGAATGTCTTTAAATTATTGTCACTAAATTATAATCAATTGATTGGCCGTACAGTATAAACCAACATTTTCAACACATCTAGTGCAAAATCTGATGGTGCAATTTTGATAATTTGTAGAAAGTACCAATGATCCTGAGGCAATGTTATTTTAATGTTTCTTCATCAAGAGAGATATTATGTCATACTATGATGAAAATTATTAACTTAATGCCAAATTCCACGAGAACTATTCTACTATAGTTGTGTCTACAGTTATGCTCTTTAAATTTGAATTTGAAGGTAAATCTTCTATGCTTAGTTCTTCATCAATAATTTCTCTTCTTCTCTGTCTTTCAAGGAGAAGTACTTTTGGTAATTTATGGTTTTGTAATATGTTTTCATTACTAGATAACTATGTATATGAATAGCTTCACGGGTTACTATTTTTAATGCCTAAGATAGTTTGCTATTCTCCCTAGGTTAAGCTAACTTCTTTTCAATATCTTGGTGATAGCCATGTATGTGAACAATTTCATGGATGCTTGATCCCATTAATTTTTAGTCTTTGTTCAAATATTTAGGTAGTGTTTGCTAACTGTTAAAAGTTATGAGGATGAGATGTGTTGGGGTTTTGAATTGGTTATGAATGTATGGCTAGATAAGGTTTTTTTTCCCTCCATGCAGGGGATGCTTCTTGGTTTTCTACTCCTTCCTTTTGCCTTAAAATACGTAATTAACGTAATGCATTATCCTGCAAATCAAACCAATAATGGAGCAAGGGCATACAGTAACAAAAGTTGATCTCCTATATTCATTAATTTACTTGGTTTTCTCATGATTGTTGTCATTCTTCATTGACACTGCTAGTTTAGGATTTTCACATGCATCTATATTTATGGCATTCTTTTCTTGAAACTTCTAATTCAGATTAAAGATTAAAACTTGGTTAACATTGTATCTATTTTTTTCCCTCTAAGTAATGTGGAGAACAGCTGTTTGCACTAGATGATTTGTCCATCCCAAACTGACATTTCCTTATTATGATGTAGTGAAATAACCAATCGGTCCACGCTTATCTGCATTTTTTGATGCTTTTGTTACTACTTTTGCACCGTTGGTTGTCTCTCCAACTAACTATGATAGTTAAGGGTTAACTGGAGGTCTACACGACTCAATTTGATAATGTTTTCAAATCACTATAGCCTTCTCTATTTATGAGTGTGACATCCATCATAGAAATAAATACCAATAATGAAAATTTTCTTTTGACTTATGTTTCTAGTTTGCTTGCTTGCTTTATATATTGGTGTGCATACTTCTTAGAATTACCGTAATATGCTGAAAGGTGGAAAAGTGAATTAGAGAGAAGAATGAATCACTCAAATTTTGGCATGCATAAAATGCTTGGTACAAGAGGTATATATATGGAGCTTAAGATTACTTTAGAACTACTATTTAAATGCCCAATAACTTTCTATCTAACTAACTTATTAAATGCTCTCTAGAAAAATCTAGTGCTTTGGGCATTATCTACTCACAAGACTATTCTAGAAATAAATCATAGCCATACATTATAGTTCTATATATCTTTTTAAGAGAACTTTAGAAACTCTAAAGTTTAAATTATATTTTTAACACCCTCCTTTAATTTGAACTTTTTCTTTTTCATCTCAAGTCTTGATCTCAGTCTTTGAAAGTCTTCAAAATTGAGGGCCTTTATGAAAGTATCCACAACTTGGTCTTATGTCTTCATGTTTTTGAGCTCCACTTCCTTTCTTGCAATGTACTCCCTAATGAAATGGTATCTTGTCTCTATATGCTTAATTCGATCATAATACAACAGATTCTTGGCAAGTACTTAGGCAGACTTCTTATTAATGTAAATCCTTGTTACTTCTTCTTGAATCAAGTAAAGTTCCTTTAACAGTTTCCTTATCCAAATTGCATAATAAGTATAAGAGGTTGTTGCCACATACTTGGATTCACATGTAGAGAGAGTAACAATCGGTCGCTTCTTTGAACCCAATGAAATTAAACAATTACCTATGTAAATTGTAAATTCAGTAGTATTCTTTTTGTCATCAATTTCTCCAGCAAAGTCACTATCATAATATCCTATAAGCTTGAAATTATTGAAGAAAGTATAAAATAATCCATACTCCAATGTACCTGTCAAGTACCTAAGTATTATTTTTGTTGCCTTCATATGATTTGTTGTAGGAACTTCCATGAAATGGCTCACTACTCCAACAGTATAAATAATAACAAGTATTGTGCATGTCAAGTAGCTTAAACTTCCCACATGACTTTTGAATAAAGTGGGATCTTCCTTTCTGCCTTTTTCAAACTTCAATAGTTTTGCTCCACACTTCATGGGCGTGTTCATGGGATTGCAATCAAACATTTTGAACTTCTTCAATACTTTTTTCGCATATCCTTCTTGAGATATAAAAAATTATTTCCTTTATTAGATAAAAATTCTTTCCTCTATTTTCTTCATTTCTAGGCCCAAATATTAAGACATAAGCCTTATGTCAGTCATCTTGAACTCATGAGACTTCTCCTTTTTGAACTCTTTAAACAATCTCAAGTTGTTTCCCTTAAAGATGAGATCATCCACATAAAAACAAACTAGAGATATATCTCCATTATCATAGGCTTTCACATAGAGAGCATACTCATTAAGGAAACAAACAAATCTACGTTCTTAAAAGTACTTGTCAATGCAACTATTCCATGTCCTTGGTGCTTGGTTTAATCCATATAATGCATTCTTCAACTTTAAGGCTTGGTCTTTATGCCCTTTGATCACATATCCAAGTGGTTGTTCAATATACACTTTTTCTTTAAGATAACCATTTAGGAATGATAACTTCATATCTAGTTGATAGATTTTCCATTTCATTTAAGTGTCCATTGAGATAAGCAGTCGAATAGTCTCTATGCGAGCAACCGGGGCAAACACCTCTTTATAGTCAACGTCATACCTTTGCTTGTAGCCTTTTACAACTAGCCTTGGTTTGTATCTTTCCAATTCTTATTTTGCATTTTTCTCCACCTTATAAACCCATTGGACTCAGATGGCTTTATGAACCTTGGGAAGATTTTTTACTTCCCAAGTATCATTCTTCTCAATCGACTTGATTTCCTCATCCATAGCTTGTTTCCGTCTTTTGTCTTTCGTGGTTTCTTCAAAATTTAATGGCTCACCGTCAACAAAGAGGCAATACAAATCAAGAGTTACTTCTTCGGTTTCATTATAAAGATCATTAAGATTTCTCATTCTTCAGTTCCTTCATTTGAGCTTTCACCTTGATTAATGGGAGTGGGTGAAGGAGGTAAAGCTGCATCTTATGTTGGTGTCATGGCTTCTGGGAGTGGGTGAAGGAGGTAAAGCTGCATCTTATGTTGGTTTCATGGCTTCTTTTTCTTCCTCGACAAAGTATGGAATGAAGTCATAGTTGCTTCCTTCTTCTTTTCCCCAATTCCATGCTCCATCTTCATCAAATTCTACATTGCAACTCACCACTACCTTGCCATTGCTTGGGTTGTACAACTTATAACCCTTTAAGTTTGTGTTATAGGCATCAAAGACATATTTGACACTTCTATCATCAAGCTTGCTTCTCTCTTGTTACGAGATGTGTTTGTAAGCAATGCACCCAAACACTCTTAAGTGATTCATGCTAGGCTTGTGCCCACTTCATTCTTTTATTAGCTTATGATCCTTAACACTTCATGTTGGTGAGTGATTAGATATTTAAACTGTATAAGAGATAACTTCAGCCTAAAACTCCTTAAGCATGTTCTTAACCTTCAAAATGCTTTGAGCCATGTTAAAAATTGTTATATATTTTCCTCTTCGTGATGCCATTTTTTTATGGTGAGCTATCATTAAAGGATATCGAATTCCTTAAGCTTCACAAAATTCATTGAACTCCATTGAGGTGAACTCATCTCCTCTATAGGACCTTAGAGCCTTGATTTTGTAATCACTTTCCTTTCTACAAGAGCCTTGAGGTTCTTGAATATAACAAATGCTTTATATTTTTTCTTTAAGAAGTAAACCCATGTCTTTCTAGTAAAATAATCAATAAAGAGGATGAAATATTTGTTCCACCAAATGATGATGGATTAATATGCCTACAAACATTGGTGTGTATGAATTAGAGTGGTTTGGTTTCTCTTAATGTAGCCTCCTTTGGAAAACTCTTCCTTGCATGCTTTCCAAGAAGACACACATCACAAATTTGATTGGGATGGTTGATTAGGGGCATCCCTTTCACCATCTTCTTCTTTCCCATGTCCTTGGGGTCTAAAAGTTCCAGTTTCAAATCTCATATGCTAATGCCATGCTTCCTCATTTATCGTAGGCTTAAAACACTTTACATTAAATGTCTTGAGATGCAATGAACATCCTATTCCTTGACATAGTGACCATGACAATCAATGTACCATTTTTATATTGAAGCCAAAGATAATTATTTTCATATGAATATCATGCCCTTTTTCTAAAATTTTTCCCAAGCTTAAGATATTTCTTTTTAACTTAGGCTCATAATAAACATTATTCATAAGCTTATGGCTACCATCATTGGAAGAGATGAGAATTGTACTTTTGCCTTGAATTTTTGATGAGTCTCCAAAAGATGTATTGCCTCGTACATTTTCATCGCGCTTTATAAACTTTTACTTTAGACTATGCATATGGTAACTTGCACCATTATCTAAATACCACAAGTTCTTGCCATCCTTCTCTCCCTGCTAGCAACAAAGTTAATTCATCTCTTTCCCTACCATCTACAAGATTAGCTCCTACCTAACCATTATTCAAGAAACTATGACATTCCCATGAATAATGGCCAAACTTATGACAATTGTAGCACTTAATGTTGGATTTTCATACCTCCTTTCATTTTTGTTTAAATTATAGCCTCGTCTTTTACCTCTTGGACTTCCATGGCCTCTACTTGATTGAAATCTCTCATCTCATCATTAAAGTTGTCTTGGCTACTCCTTCCTCTTTCACCTTGGCCACGTTCATGACCTCGTCCTCATCCTCATCTATGACCTCATTGACTTTATTCTTTATCCTCATTCAAATAGGCCTTAGCTTTGAGAGCTTGCTCCAATGCCGCTCCTTGTCTTCTATTAATCTTATCTTTATGGGCTTGCAAAGATCCCTCTAGTTGTTCAATAGTCATCTTCAAAATTTTCAATTCTTTAATAGAACAGACCACATAGTCAAATTTTGGAATAAGACTTCGAAGGATCTTTTCCATCACATCAACATCCTCTACCATCTCTCTATGTCTCTTCATTTGATTTTTTATCATCTTTACCTTTGAGCAACAATCCGAAATCGATTTAAATTCCTTGATCTTCATTGCTTTAAATTTTGTTTTTAGACATTGAAGCCTTACTTTCATTACCTTCTATACTCTTTTAAAAACTTTTGCAAGATCTCCCAAGCTTCTTTTGAGGTAGTTACAATAACCACCTTTGCAAACATTGAATCATCCAAACATTGGTGGATGATGGTGAGGGCTTGTTGATCTTCCTCCTTGTCTTCAGCAATTCATTTCTTGCACTACAAGAAAATTACAAATTACTGACAGAAAATTACCGATGGTAAAATACCATAGTTAATTAGTGACAAAAAATCAATTTGCATTGCTAACATTGTTAAAAAAATTGCATTTTGTGACAGGAAAAATATCCGTCAATAAAGGTGGAGGGAAGTTATCCCAGTAATTTATTTGACAGAATATAGCGACGAAAGAGCAATATCTATCGGTAAATTAAATCAGAATGTTTGGTAGCATAACTAAGCATCAGGGTGTATTGACAGAACTAGATTCTGTCGATAAAATTAAAACCTAAATGCCATCGTTAGCTTTAGCTTCAACTTTTTTAATAAAATGAAAAAGACATTGTTTAGTTGCCTACCCATGAACCCCACCCCACCCCTTGTCCATCCTCATTTTCTCCTCTCTCTTTTCTTCGTTTTCTCCTTTGTCATCATCGCTGGTGCCCTGTCACCATCACCATCTGTGGTTCTCCGTCTTCCATCGTGCTTGCTTTGGTTTCCTCACTATCTACCCTTCTCAACATCCATCTTCTTCCATCATGTGCCATCATTGTCTTTGTTTAATCATCAGTTGAGAAAAGTGGTCCATCTTCATTTAATCATCATTTTTTCTGGCTTGATTGTATGGGTAATCATCAGTTTTTGTTTTTTACTGGGTTGAAGTACTGGTTTAATCATCGATTAAGGTAAAAATCTCATACATTGATATTGTCAAACTTTTTGAAGTTGATTTGTCCCCTATATTTGATTTCTGTTATATACAATCTTTACCATTTTTTTAGAATTGATGTGGTGGATTCTTTGTTTTATTAGTAGCATACTTTCTAGCTGTTAGCAAATTTGTCAAAGTTCCTCCGTTTTGCCTGCTGTTGAAGTCACCATAACTTCCATTTTCCATTTAATAGAATCTTATGTTAATAATACCCATTTTAATAGTGGCGTACATAGGAAACAAAAAATAAAGAGAACTTAAGAACTAGAAAAGGGAAATTATTGCAAGAAGATATCATGTCATATTATGAATCCTTTTGTATGAAAAATCTTTGGAATATATTCTATGTCTGACGATTAGAAACAAGGTGGGGCCAGACTCTATTGTACTGATGTTAAACCACGTATTATATTTCAAAATGATTTAAAAATCAAATGGGACCAATTGCTTTTGATGTCATTGTTAAAACAAATTAAAGGTTGGTGTTTATTTGGTCTTTGAGTTGTAATGTATTTATCATAGGTAGCTTCCCTAATTAGATTGTTATTCTACTTAATCAAAATATCTATTCTTCAATTGTTTATATGATGCCCTATTGCTTGATGATTTTAAATCTTTTGAATTTAATTACCATCTCACCATCTCTAAAAGATGATCCAACTAGAGCAAGTTCATCTACAATGGCTTGAATTTCTCTTAATTATTTTTAACCTATTATTGATTTGGAGTATTTTATTGTGTTGGCAAGATTTGCATATAGTGCATAGATCCTTATTCTTAATTCCCTACCAAAGGTCTTCGTAAGGTTGTTCCATACTTATTTGATTTTTTATAGATACTATTATGTAAGCAATACTATCCTCATTTAAGGTCAATATAACATTTTAGAGGAAACTATCTTGTTTAATCCATAATTTGAAACACGATCAATATAAATTGTGAGACATAGATAAGAGCCATTGATAAAGCCCATTAGAACATAACCATAAAAAAACGAGTGATGACTTGTGCTCTCCATATTAAGTATGTATTGGTGACATTGATTTTTGAAGAAATTTTGAAGGTAGTATTAGCATTATCAAGAAATCGATGTGGATATCGTTTTCTTCTATGTAGTTGAACAAAGTAAAATTTGATTATAGTATTGTTCATACATTCACGCAATATAACTTCTTATGAAATGTTACACGTGGTAGTTCATAATTGCATACCAATCTTTATTAAACTAGAAATGTTTTTATCTTAAAAATTTTCTATTATCTATAATAATAATAATAATTACTAATAATTATTAAATAATGGTCACTAAACTTTTTTATCCTTTAGTAAATACTTTCTTGTTCTAATTCAACTGGGTGAATGAAACAATACTAGGACCATAGTAATCATTTACCCAAATATATATCATAAATCTAAAAATGCGAAATATAGCTAGCAAAAAATTATTTATATTTTATCAAACTTATTTCTAATTTATTAAATATTATTTTTATTTAGCATAAATTATAAATAAAAATAAATTATTATATTATAAAGAGAGAAATATATGATCTTAACATTTAATTTTAAAGGATTTTACTATTTAACTTTTATTTTTTAATATAATAAAATTTCATATTCATATAAATATTTCATTTGAGTTTCATATAAGTTTTAATATGATAAAGAACATCCTTGGGTTTTGTTTTTTGTTAGGTTTTGTGTACTATTTTGATTGTATGGGTAATCATCGGTTTTCGTTTTTTACTGAGTTAAGGTATTGGTTTAATCATCAATTGAGGTAAAAATTCCATATATTGATATTTTTGTAATGCATTATGCTTTCTTTACTGCCCATTGAAATTGATTTGGATAATTAGTCAACTACTTTTATATACAATATATTTTAAAAATCTTATAATCAATACATACTTTAAAGGTAACTCCATAGAGATAATATTGCCAAATTTTATTTTGATACTTAGATGTACCTTACCAATAAATTGTACTATATTGCTTCAGAATCATGTAATACTTCACTATTCACAAATAAAGTTTCTGAAGGTTTTGCTTTGATTTGACATCTTGCTCATGACTGCTATCTCAAGGTCATGAGTAAGATATTTCACTTTTTATCGCTTAAGTTACCTTGATAAATAGGTAATGTTTTATCATTTTGCATCAAAACATACCTTAAACCAACTTAAGAAGCATCAAAATATAGTACAAAATACTCATCTTTAGAAGGAAGGGATAAAATTATCACAATAATAAGGCTTTATTTCAACCTCTAAAAGGTTTCTTCATATCAATCACTCTAATTAAATTTGAAATTTTTATGCTTAAGCCTAGTTAATTATGCAATAGTAATTGAAATTTTCTAAATAAGTCTCTTATAATACCTTATCTTTCCTAAGACACATTTTATCTTTGTCATTAAGGTAAGATTAGGTCATTATTTAACTATCTCAATCTTCTTTAGATACTATTAACTATTTCAATAATGACCCCATTTTTAAATACTATATAACTAACAAAGTTAACTTAATCTAGCCAAAACTTAGGCTTAGAAAACTTAGCATATAAATTATATTCTTTAAAGGTCTAGAGAATTTTTTAAGTTCTTAATATGTTCTTACTTTTAGAATATACCACTAAATCATTAATGAAATAATGACAAATTTATTCAAAATAGCTTTAAAACTATATTTATAAGAAACATACAGTTTGTAACTACATTAGTAAAATTAAAAGGTATTACTAATATATCTATACTAAGATCTAGAAGTAGTCTTAGGTGTGTCCTACTACCTAACTCTTAACTAGTGATAGATGACCTCAAATCAACATTAAAAAAGCAACTCACTCCTTTTAATAGATCAAGTAAAATGTATATCCATACATACATACATATGGAAGAGGGTATTCATTTTTTATGAAAACCATGTTAAGTTGACTATAGTAAATGCATAGCCATAAAGATCCATCTTTCCCATTTAGAAATACTATAAAGTGAAGAGATAGTTTAGATAAACCCCTTATTAAAAAAATTTATTAGTTGTGACTTCAATTTCTTTAACTTTGCATTTATCCTCTTATTAGAAAGAATAGAAATAGGTTTCATCCTTAAAATAAAATCAATACATAATTTTATTTTCCTCTCTAAAGGCAAAGTCAATAACTCTTATAAGAAAATATGTAACACCCCACTCCCGCATGACCCGAACCTGACATCGATGGTGATATCCGAGTCCGTGCCCTACGAGGGTGGCGT
>JAOSBK010000205.1:7463326-7477296 GCA_027568895.1 Erythroxylum shatona | reverse complement strand
GAAATGTACCGATTATTGATTGAGTGCATTAGCACACCACCCTCGCGGGGCACGAACTCGGATATCACCATCGATGTTGGGTTCGAGTCATTGCGGGAGTGGGGTGTTACAAGTTCAAGTATTGTCGATTAGTAAATGCGACACCGATTTCGGTGCTGCATTAGTTGAAAAAGGAAAGAAGACAGCTGTCTTTGCAGCTGTCTCACATGGTGGAGTGCCTATATAAGGCAGTCCCTGCTTCATACATACGTTCAACAAAAACATAGAAGAAAACCAGAGCAAAATAACACTATGATGTTAAGAAATTTTTTTAAAAGGATTGGTGCATAACAAAATAGTGAGGTTAGTATTTTTAGATCGGGAAACACCTTGTGATCTACTATTTTTGTTTTATCTCTGTATACCTACTATTTGTAATAGTGGAAGAATTATTCTGAGTGTTGTCTGTTGAGAGTGAACCATGTTAAATATTTTGTCCATTTTGTTCATTTTATTTTGCCTTTTTAAAAAAATACACCTATTGTGCCTTTCTTTATCAAAATCCTTAATTGATATCTTCGATCTCATGGCTATATGATAATAGAACGTGTAATATATTGGCTACATATACACATAAATATCGCTGAGATTGCATGTGAGAAGTGAAACTACGCGTACAAGCTTATTTCCAAGTACCAATTAAGCAGGGATATACTATAATTCTGTGCAAAAGAGGAAAGATATCTGTGTTTTCTTCACTAGTTTAGTCAAGCGTATTTATGATGTGCTTTTTTTCATTTAAAACGAGAGAGCTAAGGGAGACAAGACAAGGTAAGAGACTTACCCGTCCTGGAACGGGATTGTTAGAAGCATGACTACGCAACCGAGTCTCTAGCGGTCCTCAATATAAAGGAAGTTGGAAATTAACACTCCCCAATCCAGTTGAAGCTAATGAAATGCTCTCAACTTAGTTACTATTCACATCGACATTTGCTACTGTTCTCATTCACCACTTGCAATCACCACCGCCAGCTTCTATTACCAATTGCGTTCTACTTCAAAGCTTCCCCTCATGTCTTCACCCATGGCCACTGATACTACTGGACCTACAGCTAAGAAAGTCAGCTTTCGAGAGAGGGAGGAAGACCCCCCTTCGCACTGCCCTAACCGACCCCTTCCCAGAGTTACAGCGAGGTGCTAACAGGCCATCGTCGCACTGCCTCCAACACAACCGACTTACCTTGGCCAGCGGAGGAAACCATCGAGCTGTCCGAAGGAGACATTACCCTTATACAGGGTTCACACGGTCTCGGGGTTGAACTCTCCAGCACCTTTAGAGCGAAGCTAGACCATCTCTGGTCCAATGCCATCGTGGTTAAGCTCCTGGGACGCAAAATTGGGTTCAATCTGCTGAAGGATCGCCTCTATTCCCTATGGACTCCCACAGGCCCCCTGAAGCTTGTTGATTTAGAAAATGACTTCTTCCTCATTAATTTTAAAGAAGAAATTAATTACCTTCGTGCTTTGACGCAGGGCCCTTGGATCCTTGCAGGCCACGTCTTCTCAATGCAACCCTGGTCACAGGACTTTCGCCCTTCTTCTAGGAAAATCACTCACGCCGTAGCGTGGATTCGATTCCCTGACCTGCCCATTGCGCGTTACCATCCTTCCATCCTTACCGCGCTAGGCAATCTAGTGGGGTGCACGGTGAAGATCGACGAGACCACACAACAAGCCTACCGCGGTCGATTTGCCCGAGTTGCCGTCACTCTGGACCTCAGCTCCCCTCTCCGATCGGTGATTGAACTGGACGGGGAACTGATTCGTGTTTCCTATGAAGGCCTACCGCAGATTTGCTTCCACTGCAGTCGAGTGGGACACGGCCTGCCCTAATCGCCTGGAAACCTCGGACGCTCCAGAACCTTCTCTTGATCACTCGGCCACATTTGCGCAGGGCTGCAGCAATTCCAGCCCACTCACCACCACGGCCAGCCCAGCCCCCTTTGGTCCATGGATGCAGGTTCACCGGCGCACTCGACGGACCCCTAACCCCTCCACGGCCAAAAATGCCAGCTCCTCCATCGTTCCCTCTGCAGGGTCGCGTGGCTCGCGGTTCACGACGCTCTCCTCTCTAGACACGTCCAATCCCCCAACGGATCGTGCCCCAACGATCACTGACACGTCTTGTATCCCTCCCCCCGACACGTCCTCTCAGCATCGCCTGACAACCCCTGCCCTTCCCTTTTGGCCAAGAGAAACGATCCCCCCTACGCCCTAAACGCACCTCTGCTGGCTTTAAACCCGCACCGCAGGCCACGACGTCGTCTGCTTCTAAGCAGACCCGTCCGCTGGGCCAGGCCCCTCCTTCCCAGCCCCCTTCCTGCAGGCCCCTCCTTCCCCTGGCCCAATTCCACCCAACCCAGCCTCAGCCCCCCTCCCTCTTCAGGCCTCTTGTGGACAGATCCCCCTTGCCCAGACCCACTGCACTTCCGGGCCCATTTCTAGCCACCTCGCCCTCTCCATTCCTTCCCACGCGGACCTGGTTGTCTCAGACCCCGACCTTCCCTTGCCCACCCCGACTCTTTTGTAAGACGGTGCGATGGACGAAGATTCAGGCGGCCCAAGCAGCTCTCCACCCCCACCCCCTCCTTTCGGGAACACCTCCGAGGCAACCCCCTCGGCCCCTGACCCTATTACACGGCAGGCTCCTGAGCCCCTTGTTACGGCTCAAGATACCAAAATGGCAAACTCCGGCCCAAAGCCCACAGGAATTGACCATTTTTGAGGTCAATATCCCTGCAGTATAATTTTTGTCATCCCTGATTTCTGTCATGTCGATTTTTATATGGAACTGTCAAGGGGCTGGAGGTCTGTCCTTCAAGCCCATCATGAAGAATTACATCCGTCTTCATAAACCTCGCATTCTTGTCCTGGTGGAACCCCGCATAAGTAGCGCTCGAGCATTGAAAGTCATCAGGACTCTAGGCTTTGAACACTCCTTCCGGGTTGAAGCTGAGGGTTTTTCGGGGGGTATCCGGTTACTGTGGAACTCTGACAGTACAATCTGCATCCGGTTTGCTCAACGTCAGTTTGTACATTCTGGCATTGAGTGGGACCACTCGAAATTTGAGTTCACTGCCATTTATGCTAGCCCGTCTCATGCACTTCAAAAGTTCCTCTGGCATTACCTCCCCACTATTGCGAGCCTTACCACTAGCCTATAGCTCATAGGCGGAGATTTTAATGCCAAATTGGACAATCGCGATAAACGTGGTGGATCCCGTCTTCAACCCATTGTCAACCCTCACTTCCGTAACTGCGTGCATCTATGCCACCTTCAGGAAGTTGATTTTGTAGGATCTTGTTTCACGTGACGACGAGGGCAAGTTAGGGCTCGTTTAGATCGCGCCTTCTGTTCTCTTTCTTGGCACACCGCTTTCCCCTCCACTCGCGTGACGCATCTGCGTTTTTTGAAATGTGATCATCGGCCCCTTCTCCTCACTTTTGCTGACCCCGACCCTCACCCACTGACACGGTGTTCTTTCCGATTTCAATCAGCTTGGCTCACACACGCGGACTTTGGGCGTGTCGTAGCTGAGCACTAGCCTCATTCTTCTTCGAACTTTAGTGGCGAGCTGCAACATTTTTTGGACAAACTCATGCAATGGAATGACGCCACCTTCGGGAACATATTTCACCGCAAAAAACGTCTCATGGCCCGCTTGGCCGGTATCCAACAAGCCTTGTCCCTCCAGGCACTTGAGGAATATCTGTGGGCTGAATTAGAACACGTTCTGACTCAGGAAGAGCTATTTTGGCATCAACGCTCACGCAGTCAGTGGCTCGCCGGGGGCGACAGGAATACTTCCTATTACCATGCTCTCACTAAATCCAAGTGTCGTCAAACGCGCATTACTTCTTTAACTGCTAAGGACGGAACTGTCCACACTGACCCTCAAGCCCTCAGAGCCTTAGCTCGATGTCATTTCAAGGCTCTCTACCTCTTTGAAAGTCCCTCCCCCCTGGTTGGCACCTTCAGGGACAATTTCCCCCACTCCCTCCTATTGCCACCGATGATCTCACCCGGTCGTTATGCCCTGAGGAAGTCAAAACCGTTTTCTTCTCCATGGCTCCTAACAAAGCTATCGGCATTGATGGTTTGACTGCTTTATTTTACCAGTCTCAATGGGACATTAGCGGCTCTTCCCTGACGAGCTTCCTCCAGTATATCTTTAGTCACGAACTCAGAGACTCTGATATGAACCGTACCATTCTGGTCCTTCTTCCTAAAATCCCTTCCCCTTCTTAGCTCTCTCAATTCCGGCCTATCGCTCTCTGCACACTCTTATACAAAGACCTCTCGAAGATTCTGGTTAATCGCACGTCAATGACCTTGTCTCTCCCACTCAATGTAGTTTCATTCCGGGCCGCATGATTACCGACAACATTATCATCACCCAGGAAGTCATTCATTCCATGTGCAGAAATCTGGGCGTAAGGGGCTCATGGCTATCAAGGTGGATTTGGAAAAGGCATATGATTGTCTTAATTGGGCCTTCATCCATGACACTCTTCTCGATGTGGGCCTTCCGGGCGATCTTATTAACCTCGTCATGAAATGCATCACTACCGTCTCCCTCCAAGTCAACTGGCAGGGGGACTTAAGTGACACGTTCCTCCCTTCTCGGGGCCTCCGTCAGGGCGACCCACTCTCCCCTATCTCTTTGTTCTCTGCATGGAACGCTTGGGCCATGCTATCTCTCACGAGGTGACCCACGGTAACTGGCGCCTAATCAAGTTAAGCAGGAATGGGCCGCCCCTGTCTCATTTATTTTTTGCAGATGACCTCATCCTCTTCGTGAAAGCTTCGCTCGACCAGGTGTCCGTTATCCAGGATACTCTTAACTCCTTTTGTGTTGCGTCTGGGCAACGCGTGAGTCTGGCCAAATCTCGATACTATTTCTCCCGCAACACCCCTTCCCTTACGCGTCAATCCGCATTAGGTGTCCGCGGGATCACTGATCTCGGACGGTATCTTGGCGTCCCCCTCCTACATCAGCGTGTTACCCAACGCACTTATCAATCCATTCTTGACAAGGTCCACCAGCGTCTCTCGGGTTGGTCGGCCAAACTCCTTTCTTTCGCGGGTCGTATCACTCTGATTCAATCGGTCTTAGCTGTCATTCCGAGCTAGGCTATGCAGACTGTCCGCCTTCCTCGCAGTTTTTGCGATGCTCTGGAATGAGCTATGCTCCAATTCCTGTGGGGTTTGTCACGCGATCAGCACAAAATGCACCTTGTCAATTGGAAGGACGTTTGCAAACCCAAGGAGTTGGGCGGGTTTGACATTCGGCGAATTCGAGAAACTAATGATGCTTTCCTTACTAAACTCGGCTAGTCTCTCATCGCCAATCGGATCGCATTGTGGGTTCAAGTGCTCTCTGGTAAATACAGATTTGATGCTACCCACATTCCTCCCTCCTTGAATACCAGCAGGGGTTCAATGGTCTGGCGAAGCATCCAAGCCACATGGCCTATAGTTCACCAAGGACTGAAATGGATGATCAGCGACGACTCTAGGACGTGCTTCTAGCTTGACTCGTAGATCGTGGGCACTGGGTCACTTCTCTCCCACGCTACCCACCCTATTCCCGAAGCTTCTCCTTCTCTGTGTGTCTCCCATTTTGTGGATTCTAGTGGCCAATAGGATTAGGCCCAGTTCCAATCGTGGCTTCCATCTTCGATTTGTCGCCTTATTGTCGGCACGTTCCCACCCCATCCACTCCTTGGCCCCGATAAGTTGGTCTGGGGTGCTTCCAACAGCTGTCTTTTTACAGTTGCGTCTACTTACTCCATGATTTTGGGCCATGACCACAAGGCGTCGCATGAGGTTTGGAAGACCATTTGGCAGTGGCTGGGATCGCCACGTATTTGCTCATTTCTCTAGCTTCTCGGCCATGATCGGCTCCTCACAAATCAGCACAGGGTTTAAACGCAGCTCACTGAGGATGGCAGCTGCCCGCACTGTTCCTTCGACGAATCTTCCATTGACGTTGTGCGAGATTGCTTCAAAGCTCGTCGAGTCTGGACCCTGTTGTCACCCCACCTTGCAGCGACTACTTTTTTTACTCAACCTCTTCGGGACTGGATCTACACTAACATCCAAACTCACCGCCGGTTTCTGGGCCATGATTGAGCGACCATTTTTGGCCTCACTTGTTGGTTCCTCTAGACTTGGAGGAACAAGTCTTTATTTGATCCTCATTTCACTTGGCCTCCCTCCCCTAAGTCTCTTATTTTGTCTTATGCAGATCATCTCCATATGTCGTCCACGAGGCGCCGCAGTCCTGACAGCCGAGTCCGGCCTTGTCCCGAGCTTCTCGTCAGTTGGACCAAGCCGCCGCCGGGTTGGATCAAATTAAACACCGATGGTGCCAGCAATCGCAACACTTGCACCGCCGCTGTTGTTGGCCTTTTACGCGACAGTGATGGCAATTGGCTTGGAGAATTCACTCAGAACCTAGGTTGGTGTGCTCTGCTGTCTGCTGAACTCTGGAGAGTCTTCACCGGCCTCTCACTCGCCTGGCAACTAGGTTTTCGACGCATCGAACTGGAGGTGGATTCGATCGCGGTACACACCTTGATCACCTCAACTGCTCACCGTACACAGGCGGCCAATCCTATTGTTACGGGCATACACGAGTTACTTTCCCGAAATTAGTCTGTTGCTCATCGGCACGTCTACCGGAAGAGCAACAGATGCGCAGACTGACTGGCCTCTTAGACGACTCACTTCGATGTAGGGGTTACTTTTTTTTATACTACACCTTCTGAGTGTCACAATTTCCTCTTCGAGGATCAGTCGAGGACCTGTCCCCCGAATTGTTTTGTAATTTGCTCAGGTTTTCCCTTTAATAAAAAAAAAATAACACGCCCCAATGATACGCATATGAGTTGCATTATACTCATTCTTTTGTGTTGCATATTATAATTGCAATCCCATTATAAGCTTTAATCAATTATTAGGAATTTGGAAGCCAGCAAGGTTTAGGGTTAAAAGAATCAATTAGACTCCAATGTAATAATTGCCAATAGAATAATGATTTTACACATGGAAAAGACCACCCAAGTTAATGACAATTGCTCCTTTTGGCTCTTTCAGTTATATGGATGCACCTTGTTAAGACTAAATCACAAGCTTTCCTTGCACTTGATCTCAACTTTGCATCGAATTACACTACAGGTTTTCGTTCAACATAGTGCTCCTTGCTTCATATAGAAGCATTACGAACAGTTTCAATCCCTATAGATGACGCAGTCAAAGCAATGAAACAGTACAACCACAAACCATAGGAAGTAGACAAAAGTGTCAGATCAGTATAATCATTGCACTAATGATAGAACGTCCACGCCATGCTTACCTCTAAATTACATAAACACCGCCAACAATCTCGTGGATATGCAAATAATAAAATTTTAATAATAGCATAGTTATAACAATATCGCCTAAAAGTTGAAAAGAAGAGTACATAGTGATATCGGCTGAAAACAAGAAGCAAGCCATGTATCACCCACCTCTGTTCTTTCAACAGCCAGCGTTGTCATGGGGGTGTAACCATCCATAGGTGTCAATAGCGTGCCCAGCCAACACTCCCTATCAGCTCCCTAAAATTCTTAGCTATCAGCCTATCACGGCCAAGCACAATGGAGGCACTCGTAATAGGGAAACAATGCATCCAATGGATAGTTTACTAAGCAAACCCAGATTTTTGTTTCAGGTGCTCCTTGAAGTCCATAATACCGCCCTCCCAACGGGTAACAGTTTGGTTCTCACACACCCAAATCTCCTCAGCAACCTGGTTTATGAGCCTGAAATCATGGCTAACAAGAACCATACCACCATCCCACTCATTCAACGCCTCTGCCAATGAGTCAATGGTTTCAATATCCAGATGGTTAGTTGGCTCGTCTAGAAGTAGCATGTGTGGCTGCCTAAATGCTAGCCAAGCAAAAATCACCCTGCTCCTCTGGCCATCTGACAAATTCATCATAGGCATTACCTGGGCTTTGCCAGATAGCCCAAACTTCCCAATTGCTGCTCTCATTCTTTCTTCCTCATTCCCTGGATACTCTTTTATCATAAACTGCAGAGCAGAGAGGGATAAGTCAAGTTTCTCAGCCAAATGCTGGTGAAACTGTGCAATCCTCAGGTGGTTGTGACGCCGAACCATGCCATCAATCGGAGCTAAATCCCCTGTCATAAGCTTTAATAAAGTACTTTTACCAGCACCATTGGGGCCAACTAGTGCAATCCTAGAGTCAAGATCAACCCCAAAGTCAAGATTCTTATATATAAGATTATCAGGCGTATAGCCAAATGTAACTTCCACAAACTGAAGCACTGGCGGTGGGAGTTTCCCTACATCAACAAATCGGAAAACCAGAACCTTGTCTCTGGCCACCTTCTCTGTCAGCCCACCCCTCTCCATTTTTGCAAGAGTTTTCTCTTTGCTCTGGGCCTGGCGAGCCAATTTTGCTGATCCATGCCCAAAACGAGCAATATACTCCTTCATTGAAGCAATCTGCTCCTGCTCCCACTTGTATTGCTTCATCTGATTCTCTTCCAGTTCAGCACGAGTCTGAACATATTGATCGTAGTTACCTGTGTAGTACTTCAACTTCTTGTTTTGCATGTGTATGATACTTGTGCAGACACCATTCAAGAAATCCTGTGAGTGTGAAACCACAACTAGAATGCGGTCCATTTTCTTCAGAGTTTCCTCCAACCAAACACATGCTTCTAAATCTGTAATCCAAAAAATGAATTAATTGTTAGCTTCACAGTAATTATGCCCAGTAAGATTCCCCTCTCCCCAAAAAAACTAAAATATAATTGGAGATTAAATCAATTCACTAGAGGCGCAAAAAACAGCAAAATATAAAAAACAGTAACCTTTTCACTGACGATGATTAACAAACACCAAAATACTCTCAAAAGAGAACAATAACTCCCTGTGGAGAAGATTGACAAAAAGTATTATCAAATGAAAACATTTCAAGATGATAAATAAGCTAGGTATCAAGATGGAAACTTGTACTTTCTCTTCAACCATTGCAGTTGCAATTAAGTAAAAACAAAGTCACAAGAACTCGCAGACAAAGATCGCACACATGGTGCCAACTAATACCACCAATTACCTAAGACTATTTTCAGATGATAAATATCAAGATGTAAACTTGTATTTTCTCTTTGACCGTGGCAACTGCATCAGAAAAAACAAAATCACAAGCGCTCACGGACTGAATAAATAACACCACCAGTTACCTAATCACTTTCTTTTCAACCGTGGCAACAGTAATTCAAGGCCAAAAGATCGCACACATCATGGAAAATTATACCAAGGCCTCAATATGGAAACTTTCACTTTCTCTCCAGCCGTAGCAATTGCAATTCAGAAGAAGAACAAAGTCAAAACAACGTACACGTGGTGGCAAATAATACCACCAATTACCTAAGTCCTATGTTTCAAGATGATATATAACTTAGGCCCCCACATGGAAACTTTTACCTTCTTTCCAACCGTGGCAATTGCAATTCAGTAAAAACTAAGTCAAAAGCACCCATGGACAAAAGAACACACACGTGGAGGCAAATAATACACCAATTACCTAAGTACTATGTTTTCAAGATGACAAACAAGTTAGGCCTCAAGATGGAAACTTTTACTTGCTCTTCAACTGTTGCAATTGCAATTCATTGAAAACAAAGTCACACACACATGGTGGAAAATAATATCATCAATTACCTAAGCACTATGTTTTCAAGATGATACATAAGTTAGGCCTCAAGATGAAAAGTTTTACTTTAATCTTCAACCACAGCAATTGCAATTCAGTAAAAACAAAGTCAGAAGCATTTACGGACCAAACAACATACGAATGGCAGCAACTAATACCACCATTTACCTAAGTACTATGTTTTCAAGATGATAATTAAGTTAGGTATCAAGATGAAAAGTTTTACTTTCTCTTCAATCGTGGCAATTGCAGTTCAGAAAAAACAAAGTCACACTCACGGACAAAATAACACACACATGATGGCAAATAATAGGGACGAAGATTTCAGGAATGACATCCCAAGAGTTTTCTAAGGAAAAAGATTAAAAGAAGTCAAAACAAACAGTGATACAAAGTTTCACTTTCATGAGAAGGTCTGGATCTAAGAGACTAACCAAGGTGATTAGTCGGTTCATCCAGTAAGAGGATAGTAGGGCTAATGAACAAAGCTCGAGCCAATGCAATCCTCATTCTCCAGCCACCAGAAAAATCTCTCGTCTTCTTCGACTGCATCTGCTTGTTAAAACCCAAACCATACAAGATTTCAGCAGCACGTTTCTCTGCAGTTGATGCATCCATTGCCTCCAAACGCTCATAGATAAGGTCAAGCCTATCTCCACCACCATCCTCCTGCAATCGTACCATAATGAATACAATAAGAGAAAGGAATAACCTCATATTACAAGCTCTTCATGAACCACAACATCGAGTCACTTGGACATACCTGACCAGCCAAAGCCTCAGCTTCTTTCTCCAATTTCAATCTCTCTTCATCACAACTAATGACAGCCTCAAGTGCAGACATCTCAGAAGCTTCAATCTCCCTAGTGAGATGATAAATATCCATATGCTCAGGAATTGGAAGTTCTCGGCATCCAATTGCAGCTAGAAGTGTTGATTTTCCACATCCATTTAGTCCAAGCAATCCATATCGTCTGAGTGAATAAGATAATCAAGAGAACAAAATTTGAGCATAGTCCTTAATAACTGTCGAGAAAATTGTTGAAATGAGTGGATAAATTGTCAAACCTTCCGTAATTGAGTTCTAACATGGAATCAACAATGAGATCATGTCCATGAAAAGTAACAGATAATGACTCAATCTGGGAAAAAATTGGAACGAAGAAAGTTCAAACAAGTTAATCTCATCAACATCACTACAAATCGATTTCAAAAAAAAAAAATCAAACACAAAATCAGCGTAAAAATTCCCACATCTACATATCACCTGATCCATAAAGCCCATAAAAAGTCAAATAAAAATATCAGATATAGACAAAACGAGTGAAAGAAACTTACGCGAATATCCCTGGAAAGAGGATGGGAACAAAGAACGCCGGTACAGGTCCGATCCGATATCTGAAGACTCTCAACTTCATCCGACAACTTATCCACGCTACTTCCGTTCTGAACAGCCGTCGTGGACTTTGATGACGCCGATGCCGCTTTACCGCCTCTCTTGGCAGCGGCAGCCGCCTTCTTCTGCGCTGCCTTCTTCTTGCTTGCGTCCGACACCATCCTCACAAAGCAAAATATCTAAAACCAAATCAAAAAAAGGAAAATAATAAGATAAAGTGTTGATAATCTCATAATAACAACTTGAGAACGTCTTGTATACAAAATAAAGAGAAAAGGAAAGAAACAAACCTCGAAGGAGGGTAGAGGAAGAGAGCAGACGGTGGATCTAGGGTTTCTCAGTATTTGTGTCCTGTTAGTTATAAGGAAGGACGACTAAGAAGGTACAACTATTACTAGTATGAATACCAACGTGTCCCCCCACGGCACAGGAGAGAGAGAGATGGACTAGCTTGGGAGGATTTTATCTAGAGAAACTTAGTATGACACGTGTACGGTTCTTATAATATTCAAACTCCAACCCTCGTTTTCTCTTCCCTCTTAGATTGCGTAACATATAGTGACACACTTCTGCTGGGGTCTGGTGGCTGACGGCTCGACATGTACCTGGGCGGTGGCATTTAGAACTCGGGCTCTAGTCCGTGGCTCTTTTAAACTTCTTAGGGCCACCCGCAATACCAAGTCGCTCACCCTCCCGCGGGAGAACCGTACATGATTTCCAGATTAGCCGATGGAAAATAGAGCCCAAGACATAGCTTTAGGGCTTATTTATAAGTTTATGCATACATACAATGGCTTTGGGCCTCCTATTCTTCATCTTTAGAGCTCCAATGCGAGGCTCTCCATACTTTTGGGACCATTTACCAAATTTGCAATGATGAGAGCCGAAAACATGAGCTAGTTTATTTTTCATTTTCTACCCACCTTGAGGAAGATATTACACGAATTTGATAATAATGATCATTTGGCTCTTTGGTTTCATCATCCTCGGTGATTTCCTAGTATAAAAGAGAAATGGAACAAGTACTTGTTGTAGAGCTTATGACATTTTCTTGTCACGTTCCATCTTATCTTATACATATTCAATATAAGGATTCTATAGTAATATTATGAATGTATAAATTTGGTAATTTACAGGATTTTTCTTAGAAGTTACTCTACTGATTAAAAACTAATATACAGCTAGACCATGATAAAATTACCATTAACTTTATCATTAAAGCAAGCGAAAAAATTTTATGCTTCGTAAAGCTTTGTATAGATTTCCATAAAAAATTTAGTTGCATGTTATCATTTTATGTAACTATTATCAATAGTAATAATCTTTTATAAATGTACAGTTATTATTTATTTATCTTCTATATTCGTGTAATGAATTGTCATTAATAGCATAAATGTATACTTATGCATGAGAACATTAACCATTTAGTTGAAATTAAATCAGATTACTAATTCTATACTAAGAAAAACATCGAGTTTAATTTAAATATTTATAAAATATCGAAACTATTTTGAAACTAAAAATTTGTAAATATAAAGTATGATTTAAAAAGAACTTAACTAATTAGAGATGCAAAACATTGATAGTATTATCTATCGTAATATTCAATCATTACACTTACACAATATATGATGTTATACTTTTTTACAGGAATTAAAAAGAAAATTTTATACATCAATTTAGGAGTTACAATGTACAAAGAAAACAGAGAGGACAAAATGATGTCATTAGACATACATTAGTCCTCTACCTAAAATGTCATAATTTAACCAAAGTACATCGATGCCACATCAATAAAGTCCACTCTAGGCATTTCCACCGAGTTTCGCACATCATGCATGACTCCTCTTATTGTTTTCTTGAGAGATGAGTATCGTAGCTCATAAAGATGACACTTTTCTTCATGGACATCTCCAGGTATGAATTTCTCCCCTTCATTAGATTACAGATGCTATCCTTTTTGTTATGGATAGAGCTGTACAACAACCTGAGCCCATGATGCAAGCTGGGCTAGATGAATCAGAACAGCTGAGAAGAAGCTCCAGGCCAAAAATAGCTCCTAGAAGGATCCAAGGTTTCGTTTTAGGAGACATATTAGCAAATGCCAAGTCATAGGAGGAATAACGATTTGTAATCATGAGGGTGGTGACGATTATATAGGAAGGGAATTACCTAGGAGTTGGTTATGCTAAAATATGTTATGCTTAGGCTATTCTTTCCTCATCTATCATTCTCTATTTTTCTTGCTTTCAATTAAAGGCTCTGTAATTCTCAATCAATCAATACAAATCCACTCTTTTCTCCTTCACTTTTGTGTGTTGAATCACTGTTATATTCATCCAATCCTTACATTGGTGCTTTCATTTACCTTTGTTTAGATGGCAGAGCATCAAACCCAGCTCAAGGTGTTGGATAATAGTGTGAAAGCCATTGTTGAGTCTCAATCCTCAATGCGTAAAGATATCGATACCATCGCTGCCTCGTTTGAAGATCAGAAACGACTACTTCAGGATGTTTTGGATCGATTTGCTGAGGGTATGCCCAATTCTTCGGCCATGGTTGAGTCAGTTTCGAACAGCACAAACATGCTCTACTTGTTGGGACCCGATCCGGGAACCGGATCCCAACCGAAGAAACGAAAGAACGGAACAAAGACCGAGGCGACTTCAAATCGGATAAATTGAATTCGATAAAGCCAAACAAAGCGAAAGCGGAATCACATCGAATAAGCGAAATACAAAGCGAAGTCACGGTAACGGAACGAAGTAATCAAACCGAATCAAACGAACTGAAACAT
>JAOSBK010000205.1:7441679-7452898 GCA_027568895.1 Erythroxylum shatona | reverse complement strand
TCATATACATCTAAACATGTACAAGATAAAGAATGCCTTTAAATAATTTGTCACTAAACTACAACCAAAGCGATTGGCTGTAGACATAAACCAACACTTTCAACTTTGAAACTAATAGAAGGAAGATCAGCCGAAAAAGAAAATGGAAGCCCTGTTTCTGCCTAAAATTTAATAGAGCTCATTAGTGAGTAGTAATGCAGATGTTTTTGATGCATTTGGGTCACTCATCCGAAGCCTATAGGAGGGGGCGCCCGCCCCCACACTTAACTGAAACATAAATTCTACATAGTATTCGTTATGGTTATCATCCCCTCAGAGATTCACCAGTCCCCAGCGCAAACCATTTCAACTTTGCTTTCACATGTTGTGACAATCTACGAAGGTTGTTGCCTTCCTACTTCGACATTTTTCCTTTTTACCTTAAGATGGAATTGGGAATTGGGAATTGGGAATTGGGCTTTCTATTCAGCCAACCACTATAATCAACACAATACAATGATTTCATTAAGTTGTAGTGCGTGGATTAAGTAAAGGTTTGACCTGTTTGTCTAATTTTCTGTGGTTACTTAACGTGGGGTAACCTAACGATTAATGAACATTTGGTAAATACTATAGGAGAGGAATCTTGACCGTGCTGTACATTTAAGTCTTGGGGTAATGATCTTCGCTTCCAATGAAAAAAGACATGCTTTTATCTTTATAGAGTCCACTTTTTTTCTTTTTTTTACATGATCCATTAACGTCCACATGGGATTGAATTCTTTTAATCATCACGTGCATAGGGAAAAGGATTTAAAAGAACTTCCCTTCACATGTATTTGGAATCTCGTCAACCAACATTCCCATATTGAATATACGAAATTGAAGTATATACATATGAAACACGAAACATAAATAATCATTTACCAAAAGAACATAAAGAATCACACCAACTTCTTGCAAAGCAAACTACTCGTAATTTAATTAGACAACAATATGGACTGGACTAGTGTTGACGTTGGCAATGTACATATGCGTGTTCGTTCCAGTCACCGACACTTGCCCTCTTCTCACTTGTCATGATATCTACATAAATACGAAAAGATTTGTGTTTATTGCTATCACCGTGACATTTGCATGTGTGCTGTGACATTTTTTTAGCAAAACAAAAGCCTTTGAAAAGTGATTTTGTTGACATGTAGCGGCCAGCTTCTTCCACCCTTTTTCTGTGCAAGTTGTTTGCATAATTGAGAAAAGGCAACAAAAAGGGGAGAGGGGGAGCCATGTCACAATATGTTAATTGCACCATATCACATACACCATATTACGTGCATTATATATGATTCGGATGAGAATGAGTAGAGTCACTATGCATGCACGTGTATCCGTAAAAGGTATCATTATTACATGCCCAAGCCTAACGCCTCCTTTTTCTATAGAAGTTTTTTAGGGGAAAAAATAAACTGTGGAACATGGTTTTTACTCATTACATGAACTTAATGAGGAAAATGGTGAATGGTCTGTTCTGAAGGAAACACTTGAGAATTTTTGAGTACCCTAAAGTGCAGCTTTCCGTTCACGGTGATGCCAATCCGTAAATCATACTAGGCAGGCAGGTGTTTTGTTTTTTAACCACACTTGAATCAGTACAGAGAAGCTGGCAGCAGATAGCTACGTAGTAGTACTGCTTGCTAGCTTGCAGATGTGGTGGTGACGCACACAAAACGACCCATGTTCCAGGAAAATGCCTGCACAGTACTGCACTAACAAAAAGGACAAGCAAAATTCCAAAAACAGGACAGCCGAGCCGTCTCAAATAAGCTGTACGCAGGTATGTATTTTACATACGTATACAAAATACAATATTTATTTTATTTGTCGTTGCAGTGCACGATGATGTTGTGGAAAGACAGGTTCGAGAGGACAAAGTAATACGGACATTCTCCTCTCTGAGCATAATGCTCCCTTCTCTTCCCCTCCCTAGGGAACTCACGGTCACCGCTGGTTTCTTCTTAAAATCAAGGAACAGCGCTTACTTTGAGAAAAAAAAGAGAATATCATATCAATCTACGTGGAATGTCCAATGCATAATGTACAAACTGGAGGAGAATATCATATCAATCTATGTAGAAAGTCCAATGCATAATGTACAAACTGGAGGAGCTGTATAGCATAGGCATTGAAAGGTGGAGAGGGCCAGGTAGTAGTTGTTAGTTGTTACTACTTGTTCGATTGGTAGTTGGTGAAATAACTTTTATAACAAGGAATATTCCACCACGTTTGTATTTCGAGTCCGTCCCGGTCAGTCTGTGACTTGTGTCCCCGCACCTCCCAGTGGCCAGTACTGTTTGTATCACCAAAAGCAAGAAAGCCACTTCTTCATTCTAGTACGGCTAATTACCAAGAGATTAGCACAACCCCGGCCTCCAGTATATAAATATAGGTATATAATTACCAATTTGGTTTTACTTCCATATTTATTTGATTGATTTAACAAAATAATCGCTACATTTAGTAATACTTCGAAGTTCAAAACCTCGTGTCACCGTGCCATTCATAACCTTAAATGGAAGATAAGTTGCACATTCCCGACTAAATAACTGATTGTTTGTTCGCACTTTGCCCAACCAAAACCCAAAAATTTTCCACCCACATACCCAACTCTGTTTTATTTACATTTTCGGTCCCCACATCCAAAGTCGAGCAAACCCCCTACTAGGGTAAGTTTACTTATAAACTAGTAACTACATAATTGAGCAGGCATTAGGGTTCTCGTCGCTGAATTTCAAGTGAGCTGGGTAACCCGCCACCTGCCCGCACCCGTACCCGTACCCATAACCATAACCATAACCATAACCATAATTTGGGGCTTGGCCATATGGATAGACAGGCGGACCTATGTAATTACTATTGGTCACCACTGGTTGACCAACAAACCCTACAGGCTGACCCATGTATCCATAACCGTGGCCGTACCCGTACCCGGGTTGAACCATAAACTCCATCCGGTTACTGTCAACTGTGGCGACGTCAGCTCCGCCGCTCTTCTCCTGCCCACCGCCGCCAGCGCCACCATCACCTCCCTTTTTCTTCTTCTTTCCTGCTCCCTCCCCGCCTTCATCTTTATCGTCGACGCCGCCGCCGCCGCCGCCGTCTTTCTCCTTCTTAACCGGAACGATCTCGACGGGTCTCTTGAGTCTGTCCTTAAGAGTGTCAGTCAAGGCCTTGACGTCCATTGTCCCTTTGACCGTCACCGTCTCTTTCTGCTTGTCCAGCGACATCTCTTGCAATCCTGTAAGAACAAAAACCATAACGCCGTTACGGTGAGCGAAATGGACGCGAGTATTGAGTGTTTGGGGTGGTTTACGGAATAATAAGGTCACCTTTGGTCTTGTATACAATTCTCTGAATCTTCTCAATGCAACCTTGGCAGTGAAACGCCAGTTTGAGTACGGCCATCGTCACCGGTGGCTACAGCATTAAATTGATCAGAATTTGGATATTGTATTAACATTGCTTTGCTAAAATGCGCCACTCCACTTGACACGGTAATGTAACGTCAAGAAATGAAATTAGACATGTTTGATGAGATCGTGATTTGAAAGCACTCTATGAGTTAAAGTAAACACCAGACCAGACTACAATGTAATCCACCCACATACTTTGGCTAAATAGGAACAACATTAAAATGCCCCCCGTGTCGAAGAACAGCGATTGATCTTTTTATGGTACATCGTAAATAACTAGCGATTAATTGTTACCTCCTTAGGTTTCTTAGTATTATTGGCATTATCATCAGGTTTCTTGTCGCTGGATTTCTTCTCATCTTTCTTGGTGCTGGGGTCTTCTTTTTTGGGCTGCGGAGAGATGAGGTCAACTTTTTTCTTGGTCTTGAGGTGGAGATCCTCTTGAATCTTCAAGGGATTAACTTTGCCGATCACCGTCAACTTGTTGGAAACCACCTCTGTCTTAGCATTCTCAACCCCTAATATCAAAACCAAGTTAAGAGGATTTTGAAAAACAACCATAAACATCGAGGGCAAGCAGAAACAGAGCAGAACACTTATTTAAAGCTGATGAATCAGTTTTGTCATGTCAATTAGTCAAGGAGAAAGATAAAGATGGAGAGAGGGATGGTCGTGACAGAAAGAGATGACGTTGCTGAAATACCTACCTTCAAGGCCACGAGCAAGTTTGGCAATCTTAGACGCGCAGCCCCCGCAGTGCATCTCCACTTTCAAAATAACGGTGGTTTGATTTTTACTATCCTCATTTTTCTCTCTTTTCTTCTTACTCACTTGGTCCGTCTTGTCTCCTTTGTTCTTGTCGTCGTCGTCGGTATTGCTGTGGTTGTTGTTAACCTTCTTCTGCAAACAACAGAAACACATCGGAACAAAAACACCATAAAAACCGGTCCCATAGAAAAAAGGGAATAAGAACGGAGATAAGAAAGTCACCTTAGCCATGGTAAGTTGGAAGCAGCAGTTCTCTTCAGTTTCTACTACGAAAGAGGAGCGAGTATCGGGGAGAGTAAGTTGTTGTGTGGGGACTATAAAAGGGGCATGTATGTATTTAAGGGGAATGAAGATGTCAGAAATCGAAGGGGGCCGTTATGTACATGATGATGATAAATGACATATTCATCCATTCATTTAAGTGTTGTGAGTTGTGGCTCCAATATCAAAATTAAAAATAAAGCTTTTGTTGGTAAATGGTAAGACTTGGAAGGGCCGGGAATAAAAAACTGACATCTTCCAAAATTGGAAATTGGAAACTGGAAACATGACTAAAGGGTAAATTGCAAAAAAACAAGGCCAGAAATATAGAAAGGAGACGCTTGTGCTTTCAGAAGTCTCTTTCCATTTGAGGTTGTGGGCTTGAACAAGAGAGACTCACCCGAGACTTCTTGTAAGGAGGCACAAGACACCCCTTGCCTTAAAAGCTTTTTATTACTTTTTTAAATATATAATTTATAAATTATTGTATGAAGTGAGGACTAACAAAAGATCATATAAAAAACTTTTAATATTAATCTAAACTTTAAATATATGAATTTGACACCTAATCTAATAATTTATGTAATTAAGTAAATATTGATCTAACGCCAAGCATTGTCTACTTCATGTATTAAAAATAATTTTGGCCTATACCTTAATTTAGAAATTCACATAAACAATCAGAAAATAATGATTAATTTTTGAAGTATCAGTTCATTATCATTGATCAATATATAATGATTATAACATTAGGCTAATGTTAATATACTCATGAAATTAAATATTCAATTGATAGCATTTGAATTTTGAAGTTAATTCCATCTCTGAAATTGTAATTGTTGTACAAGTTATCCTTCAAGCAATGGATTGTGAAAGAAATCCAGAAAATTTGAGATTGATATTTGCTAAAACAAAGAAAAAGAGAGAAAAACAGGAGGGTTTGTTCTGTAGCAACATGGGAGGTTTAGGCTAGTCAAATTCTACAAACCTCGCGCAATTTCAGATCCTGTACAACTTATGGTGCTCTAAAATATTTCATAAACTCTCATCATTATAAAATTAATCAAATATTGTGCACTCGTAAAGTATCATAACTTAATTTAAAAATACTAAAAAAAACAACTATGCTTTATATTTTAAAAATATTAGAACATTAACTAATAATTTGTTATGAATCATTTTTTTAGTTCCTTTCAGATACTAAACAATTCAGTTATTAACATTTTTAACAAAATTAAACATGTAATAAAATTTGACTCATTACAACTTAATCAAATATTTCTTTTCTCAATTGAGTTAAAACTTGGGTTATAAATTAATTGACAAATTAGAAGATAGTCAATGTCACATTAAAAATAGATATTAAACTATGAACATTATATGTTTGTATATACATATTTCAACAATACTATCATAATTTCACTCTGGCTTATACCTTTGATCTTAATCCCTTCTCCTTTCCATGTTACTATATATCTTGGGTAGAGTCTAACAGCATTGGATTCTATATCCACAAATTTATTGATGTTACATAAACAGTCCTGCCACTATAACAGGTAAGCTTATTAGTGACGAATTCAATCCTCACTAAATATTAAAAAATCGTGTAAAATAATAATTTGCGATGAAAAACAATTGTCGCCCTAATGATCGCCGAATCCGAGTATCAAAACAATATCCACAACGTTTTTGTGAAATTGTCACAAAAAGGTTTTAGATACACAATATATTCGTTGGTAAAACCTATAACCAACGAGAACAAAAAATATCGTACATAGGAATTTGCGACATATATATTTCATAGAGAAAAGTTTTTACCTACAAAACTGTAGTCGTACGTAATTATTTTTACCTACGATTTTGTTTTTGTAGTAGAATAGTTTTAGTTACTAATTGTTTGTCATAGGTAAATGTTTTTAGGAACGCTCTTCAAAACGTAGGGAATAACGTTTTTTGAAGAATTTGTTTTGGTAGCAGATAATTTTTGTGTCAAACATTTATTTTTAAATGTTAATTTTATTATAATTGTTAAAAACAATTTTAATTTAATTTATTACAAATTTTAAGACAATTTGAAATATAAAATTGTTACAATTTATAATTAATGTTGGTGACATATTTTTTAAATAATAATAAAGTGGAATGAAATAAACATTAAAAATGGAATGCATTATAAAAAATAATTACATGTTAATTACATAATTTGTACAAAATTTATAAACAAACTAAGACTCCTCATTATCAATACTACTGACATAGTTGAGCCAAGTAATTGTTTGACCATCTTTTTAAGCTTATTGACTTCTTTTACATTACAATCTAACTTCTTTTCTGTACATTGTAACTTGGTCTTTAATAACTGGTTCTTCTCTTGAAGCGTCATGACATATGCTGATCATGACGAAGATGCACCACCAGGCTTAAGGTCATACCTAAGATCTTTGATATATCTGGATCTTGTACCAAGGACATTGTTGCAAATATCATCGACATTGGGCTAATTCCCTTGAGAAAATGATGTCTACAACAACTCCTGCATCTTGTCCTACAATTTAAAGTACAAAATCGAGTTAAATACAAATTATTACTTAGTATTACATAAAAAATAAACTGTAATATTTTTTTTCATACATAATTATTTTGTGCCTCTTTAGACGTCCAACCTTTACTTTCCTTGTAGCATGTTAACTTATACAGTTTGATCTTATCACACTCTTGTCCTTGAAGTTGAGTTTGACTTTATTATATGAATTTTAAAAAATAGAAGATAATATAATTTATTGTTTTAAGAAATTGAATAATAAGTTGAAAACGTTATGTTTTCTTGTCGGACGACAACAAATGATTTGGAGTTGTTGTGATAAGGAGTCTTTATTTTTGCTCTATTCATCTTGGCTTTCTCACACTTTTCCTAAATTAACAGAAGTAGTCATGAAATGTATAAACAAAAATAATGGAAGAAAATATGAAGAGAAATAAAATAAACCTAAACCTTCACAGAGGCCCAATAATCAAACATTTCAGTTCAATTTTTTGGACTCACTCACCGGTTCCGGAACATGTCTCCTTGCCTCTCCACTGGAAGGGAAAGGCTGGTAATGTTTATGAAGTCTATATCGATGATCCTTCACCCTTTGTTTCAGTAGTAAACTAACATAACTTGAAACCTTAGGTTTGTTGATATCAACGATATTGAGCTTCATCTACAAAAGAACACGTATAAGTTAAGCTACTGTTTTTGGTAAGTAAAATCACAATACATTTAATCAAATGAATTGAAATATTACCGAAACTTTGTCCAAAGCATTTTGGAGCAAGTTGTCTTCCTTCAACTGCTTGGTATGCTGAAGGCAAGGTAATTCATTCCTCATAATGATGCCTAACTCACTAGACAAGTTTTTAGGTTGGATCTTATCCAAAGGGCGACGTTGCGTGGGGTTAATGGTCACAGACAACTTGCTATTCATTGCAACATTTATCCTTTACAACTCAGCTCCTTTTGTGATACCTCTATCTCATTTTCTAATGACATTGTTGGAACCTGAAAACAAAAAAATCATAATAAGAGAATCACACTAAACATATAATGAGTAATTTTAGCATTAATGTAATATATATTTGGTTAACAATAACATGCTTGAAGATCCATCAGCACTAACTAACAATGTTGGTAAAGGATGTTGTTGATTGTCTTCATTCGATGATGCAATTGTTGGTTGTTGAACGATAGTGTCAGATTGAGTTGGTTGTTATGGAGGAGGAACTTCTTCGGTCATTGCCACCCTCTTTCCTTTGTTTCAACTAGGTGCCATTATACTGAACAACTAAAATGAATTATGAAGATAAAGCTTAAGCTTAACTCAAAGATCAATATTCCATATGAATATAAGGAGATCAGTAGTCAAATACTAAACATTTGACGTAACATTTCGCATAAACATAAGCGAAACATTAAAAATATGCATTTAGTCATCGTAACTTAACATAAGTTAATCATCAACAACATAAGGCAATTATGAACATAACATTTCAAACAATACAAACAATTTATTTACATTCAATCATCATGATCAAGATTTTAAAAATCATCATCATTAAGTACATTATTGTTGGATTCTTCATCACTAATATAATCAAGCAAAGTATCATCATGGTCATTTAAGTCATCCTGAGTGTAGTCTTCTTTTGTTTGTAAGATAAGATGGGCTTGGAATTCATGTAGTTGAACTATGTTGGGATCGACATCTCTCCTATGGAATGATGATATATCTACATCTTCTACTCGAATGCCTTCTGACAAATTCACTTGTTCATATATATTTTTATGTCATTTGGATGGGTTTTTGTCACTAAAATTAGTATTTATGACTTTATTTGATTATTATCCGAATTATTGTGCCTTAAATTTAATTTGTATTTATATGGGCAAAAATTGTCATATTTTGGTTTAACTGTAATAAATTAATTTTTGGATAATTGATTCTACATTATTTGTAATTTTTATTGTAGAGTACTTGGAGAAATTAGACTGAAAATGATTAAGAAGTCATGATCCAAGGCATTAAAGCAGCTGAAAAAGAGTACCACAAATGCAAGCATCACATGACAAAAAACGACAACGTTGAGGCACAAAAATGAGGAGTAGTGTGGCACAAATGACACCGTGAACATGAGAGGTCTGCAAGGATTTAAATTGTCATATCAGTATACAAAGAAGACGATAAAAAGTAGTGTGCTTGTAGGTAGTATAGGGCCATGCATGGTCTGCATAGATCAAGAGCGGTGGTAGGTGAATTGTGTGATTGGCGTGAGTTGGTGTGTGCAACGTAGGTGTGTGAGTGGTTAATAAAAATAGATAAAAGAAGCTACATAGGAGGGTTGTCATAAGAAAAGTTGCGTGATTTGTGGGCTGTGTTTGGAGAGTGGCCTCTGCGTGTATTTGAAGGGTTGTGTGGTTTTGGCATGGTGTGCGAATAAAAAGAGAAAAAAAGAAGAAGCAATGTGAGAGGGTTGGGAGGCGTGTGCTATCTGGGAAGGAAGGAAATTAGTGCATGGAGATAGGAGCTACTGAGTTAACGTGAAGAGAAGAAGTGAGGCGTGTGTGTAGTGTGTGTGGTGTTTAACGTGAAGGCAGTTGGGCAGCAGACGTTGTGTGAGTGTGTGAGTGTGTGAGGAGTGTGTGCTATCCTGGTGTGTGAAGGTGAAGCAAAATAAAAAGGAAAAAAAGCAGTGTGAGTGGGCATTGAAAGGAGCTGTTGCGTGATCTTTGTGTGCTGGGTGTGTGATTAGTTTGGAGATAAATAAAATATATCACAAGCAAAAACAAAGGAGGCTGGACGTTTGTGTAGTGTGCTGTGTTGTGTGATCTTCGTGGTAGCTGGGCGTTGAGGAGTTATGAGTGTGTGGGCTGGAGACGAGTCTGTTGTGGTGTGGAGGCTGCTTGCTACGTGGCTGCCTAATCTGCATACAGGTGTGAAGGAGATTAAGTGCTGTTGTAGAAGAGAGATGGTCTCTACGTGTATACATGAGTGTGCTGGAAAAAGAAGAAGAAGGAAACGTGCGTTGGTGAATTTTGCATTAAGGCTAAGGCGTGGACATCTGGTTGCATGCGTTGGCTACTGTGGATCTAGAAATTAAGCAAAAGAAATTAGTTACATCAAGTGAGAAGAACGTAGGCGTGAAAAACAACCCATCATGGCTGATCGTTGGAGCTTATTGTTGGCAGCATCTCCAATGAATTTTCTTCACTAATTTATCCTAATCCCTTGGTTCAATGGCAATGGCGGGAGCTTGGATTTTCATAGGGGAGTTTAAACTGCAATTATCTTCTATCCATTTAATTATTTAGTAATTCCTACATCTTACTATTTAATTATTTGGAGTTGCGTTTTGATTATGTTCTTGAATTGGAAAATTTTGTGATTGGATTAATGTTCAGCAATTGATATTGTGTTGATTTTGGGTTTAATTTCATTACTTTGTTTTAGGTCAAAACTTTGTATTGAGATTTTAGCAAAATTGGTAATTATTCAAGGTAGCTTGAATTATTTGGATCATTTTATCTGTTACTGGCATTAATTTTGTTTCTTAATTATTGCGTAAAAGTCGAGCATTAGTGTTAGTATCCTTAGTTATATTTTACTAGTCTGGTGGCAGTTAGTAAATTGGAATTTTTGGAAAATATTTTTGTAACAATTTGAGATGACTTGGTTGTTAGATTAAAAGCTTAATTTTAATTCTTGGTTTAATTGTTTTAACTCCCATATCTGTTTGAGTGATGATTGCATGCACTAGAGGATTGTGTTTATCATTGTTAATTACTTGTATTTGTCTTCTTATTTAATTCACTCATTGTCATTTCAAATTACTTATTTCAATTTTAAAATACCAAAAACAAGTCCTTAACGTTTATTTTCATTCGTTGCAAACTTTATACTGGACCCCGCTTCTAGAGCCCAACATTCGGAGACAAATAACAGTCAAATCACATTGCAATTTTTTTTAACAATAACGCATATGCGAAAAATCGATAATCAAAATTGACCCGACTTATATAAAACAGTTTCAGTCACAAAGATGCAAACACTATTGAACACATTAGAGTGTTAGTAATCACTTGGGCCCATCACAGAACACAAAGCTTGTTTTCAAAACATCTTTATATTTCAAAAATCACCCCTTTTGGCTTAATACAAATACAAAATACAAAAATACACATGATACAATTTAATGCTTATGCTTAAA